>JAJJMC010007665.1:5811298-5858690 GCA_023531435.1 Papaver californicum
TTGTATTGTCGTTTATGGTGCATGCTTGGCCTATGGTTTTGATGTTCTATGTTTCTGGTATACAGTTGTTATTCTAAAAATATATTTGTCTACTTATTTGATATTCCATGCTTAGGTTAAATCTTTTGATGGGGTATACTTAGAATAGCCAAGTATTATTTGTAGACCTTTAATTAGTTTCGTACAATTTTCTCGCTAGCGCAATTTTATGGTGTATGCTTGAGACTAGGGCTTTTTGATGCATCATGTTTAGGGCGTCCCAGCGATATTTGCGACTCTAAATATTCATGAATTAAATAGTGGTGGATACTGAAAAACCCTGGTTACCGACTCTCTTTACTCGGTCACATTTTATTAGTTTAGTTAGTTTATTATTTTATTTATTAATATAAAATTCACAAAAATATTCCTCTTGGTTAGTTTATTAGAGATATTAATTGCAATATTTCCCCGCTCTCTGTGGGTTCGACCCGTACTTGTCGTTGTCTACTAGTTAGACGCCGTGCGATTGCGGTTATTATTATTGGTTAATCCCAAATCACATCACCGAACCCTTAAGGAGATGATGAATGCCATGTTAATCAGTTCAGGACTACCGGCGAACTTGTGGGGGGAGGCCGTCCTCTCAGCTTGCTATATCCTGAACAGGGTGCCCCTTAAAGGAACAGAAAAATCACCGTATGAATTATGGAAAGGCAAACAACCCTCTTATGGATACCTCAAAGTGTGGGGGTGTTTAGCCAAGGTCTCTATTCCTTCACCTAAGAGGACTAAAATAGGACCTAAAACCGTTGATTGTGTATTTCTAGGATATCCCGAGCACACCACTGCTTATAGATTTATGGTTGTGAGTTCCGATAACTCAGAAATCAGTGTGAACACCATTTTGGAATCTAGAGATGCTTCGTTTTTTGAAAATGTTTTTCCAATGAAAACTGAATCTCGCGTGATACGTGTAGATCCTCTAGATGTCCCTTCTTCTAGCCATTCATTACCGGTAGAAGAAGATGAACCTGTTTATGAGCCAAGAAGAAGCAAAAGACCTAGATTAGAAAAATCTTTTGGGCCAGACTTCATTACCTGTTTAGTTGAATCTGATCCACAAACTTATAAAGAGGCCATGACTTCGTCTGAAGCTCCATGGTGGAAAGAATCCACTATTAGTGAGATGGATTCTATTATTCAGAATGAAACCTGGGAAATAGTAGATTTACCTCCAGGGAGCAAAACCATAGGTTGTAAATGGATCTTTAAGAGAAAACGTAAGGTTGATGGAACCGTGGAAAAATATAAAGCTAGACTTGTAGCTAAAGGCTATAAACAAATAGAAGGTGTAGATTTCTTTGACACCTATTCACCTGTCACTAGAATAACTTCAATTAGGTTGCTAATTGCAATTGCTGCAATCCATAACCTAGAGATACATCAAATGGATGTAAAAACTGCGTTTCTAAATGGTGAACTAGATGAAGAAATTTATATGGACCAACCCGAGGGCTTTGTGGTGAAGGGTTATGAGAAGAAGGTGTGTAGACTTAAAAAGTCTTTATATGGCTTGAAACAAGCACCTAAACAATGGCATGAAAAATTTGATCATGTAATGTTCTCTAGTGGTTTTAAAATAAATGAAGCTGACAAATGTGTTTACACTAAATCTGTCAATGATGCTTGTGTGATGGTATGCCTGTATGTTGATGATATGCTTGTACTAGGTACAACCTTAGAAATCATTAATTCCACTAAGAACATGTTGAATGAGAACTTTGATATGAAAGACTTAGGTCCTGCTGATGTAATCCTAGGGATGAAAATTAGAAAGGAGTCTAATGGATTCAGTCTCAGTCAATCTCATTATGTTGAGTCAGTTCTGAAAAAAATTTAACCAGTTTGATAGTAAACCTGCAAGTACTCCTTTTGACCCTTCCTGTAGACTCAAGAAAAACAAAGGCAATGGAGTCTCGCAACTTGAATATTCACGTGTCATAGGAAGTCTGATGTACTTAATGAATTGCACGAGACCAGATGATAGACACATTTTAGTGTCTAATTTGCACCTTAGTTTCTATTAAGTTAGTATTCGATTTTGCAATTATTACGTGTTTTTATGCTTTTGTAGGTACATTAGAAGAATAAAGATTTGTGGAAAAATTGGCTTAAAAAGTGTTAAAGGCACCCGGGACAAGTGTTAAAGGCACCCACACTTTGGATTGGGGGCACCCCTTTCACGTTTCAAAAATTCAGTTTTGGCGGGATTCTATTTGGTTATCAAAATGAAGTTGCTGGTGATTTCTTTTACGTGATTTTTGGGATATTTGGTATTTCAATCTAACCCAAAAGCAAGTAGAGATCAAAACAATATCAAACACGTGAAGAAATAGAGATTGACGCCGAGAAAAGTGCTCCAAATCCGAGTTGTAGCCGGAGAAGAAAATATCACGCCGCTGTTTGTTTGAAACAAGAATTTGAGTTTGATTGGGACTCTTATTTGAGTCCTTATCAATTAAGGGAAGTCCCTAGGGTTAGGAGAGCCTATAAATACCAAGAAAAGCCAAGAAAATCAGGGGGGAGAATCGCTGGAATAGTGAACAGAAAACTTTCTTTTCTGCTGCTGCGTACAGGGAAGAAGGAGGTGAAGAACAAACAGCTCCAGCGAACTGTCGTTCACTAACGCTGGAACTGTCGTTCACTAACGCTGGAACTGTCGTTCATATTGAGCTGCTTCAACTGTTTCTTTTTTGTTGCTCATTTTCTTTTGTAACGGCTGAACCATCTTCTGTAACGATTATATACGTATTTGTTCAGCTGTTACACCATTATTTCACCTTGTAATCAATATTTTGAGCAATGAAGAGATCTTTTGAGCAAGTTTTCTCCACCATGAGCTAAGTATATTTACTGGGATGATGGAGGAGGTTTTTCTCTCAATTTTATGTGGTAAGTCTATTTTTAATTAATTAATTATAATTCTTTACTTGTTAAAATTGCATAGTTTCGAAATAGAAAAACGGTTTCATTCAGTAGTGGTGTTTTTGTTTGATGGGTCATGCTGGGTTGACAACCTCTGATGTCCCATGCTTATGATTTACCTCTACTTGTTTGCATAAAACCTATTTTGGCAATATTTGAGCTTAATTTATTTAAAAGAATTACCCGATTAATCACATAAATTGTTAGAAATAACTGATTCTTGATTCCTGGTTTTCCCCATATTTTCTAAAAATCATCTCTAGTTTATTTTCCTGATTTTTATTTAATTAGATTAAGTCTAATATTTTCTAAAATCATTACCTTCACAAGTTCGAGAATCGAACCTCTTTTTACCACTATTAAAAATTACATCACCAGACATTGTCTATGCAGTGAGTAGACTAAGTAGGTATACCTGTAATCCAGGACAAGAGCATTGGGATGCACTTTTCAGAGTGCTGAGGTATCTTAAATACACTTTAAACTTTCGGTTAAGTTATGAGAGATACCCTGCTGTTCTGGAAGGATACTGTGATGCAAACTGGATAGCAGACTCAGAGGAGTCTAAGTCTACGAGTGGATACGTTTTCACTCTAGGCTGTGGAGCAGTGTCTTGGAAGAGTTCCAAACAGACCTGTATCGCTCGATCCACTATGGAATCCGAGTTTATAGCGTTAGATAAAGCAGGAGAGGAAGCCGCTTGGCTAAGATGCTTTTTAGAAGACATTCCTCTCTGGCATAGGCCTGTGCCAGCTGTATCTATACATTGTGATAATCAAGTTGCAATAGCTAATACTAAAAACAGCAACTATAATGGAAAAATCTATTCATATAAGGAGAAGACACAATTCTCTAAAACAACTAATCTCAACTGGCGTTATTTCTGTTAACTTTGTGAGGTCTAAGGAGAATATCGCGGACCCTTTGACGAAAGGCTTGTCCAAGGAGGTAGTTAGTAATGCATCGAGGGGGATGGGACTTAAGCTCATAAATTAAAACTTGCCATGAAGGATACTCAACCTTGCTGACTGGAGATCCCAAGATCAAGGTTTTGAATGAAACAACTAATTTGTGGTGGGTAAAAATTAAACACTATCAGAGAATTATTTTCTCTGTCCCTTCCCTATGGTGTAGACGTGATAGTGTGACTGCAAGTGAGGATGACTTAGAGTAAAGTCTTAATGAGTTCTATAGTTTCAATTTAAGATTGAAATGGGGTGTAGCAGTTAACACTCTTGATAAGAACTCACCTATCTGAATGAGGAAGTGGGTCGCTTCCTATGAGAACTGAGCTGATTCTCTAGAGCATTCTGAGAAACGGGATACGTCCAGGGCCAAAACGGACACAACGGCGTGAACTTAACAACATTTTAAGAGATATATCGCGTAAGGAGTTATTGAAGAATTACACTAAACGATGGCAGTTCAAGACATCACGTTCACTGACCATCAAGTAGTTCCGGTGCTTCTCACTAAGCAAAGATTCAATTCCAAATGGTCACCTATTGCTTAAGAGGTATTTCTCGTTTTTTTCGATATTCCAATTTTTCGGTTTCGTCATTCATGTGGGGGATTGTTGGGAAATGAAAATGATATTACTCTAATTAATAGTTTCTTACTTAAATTAATTTTTGTTACTTTAATTAGCTTGATGGGTGCTAGGATCACTAGTCCAAGCTTGGGTGGAATTAAAGCCATCCATTTTCACTTCTTAGTGAATGAGAAACCTTTGATTATCCCACATTGGGCAAACCAAGGAGGAAGTTCATGCATATTACCACATATGTTCTATATAAGGAAAAGAACTAGTGGATTGGATATGGACTTGGGAAATGGACTAGTGGGCAAATGCATACATGTGCGGTGCTTCGCACCGAAGCACCGCAGGCCGCGGGCTTGCGGAGCTTGCAGTGCTTGCGTGTGCTTTTGCGTGTGTTTTTGGCGTGAGCCTTGGCGCGAGCCTTGGTGCGAGCCTTGGTGCGAGCCTTGGTGCGACCCTTGGTGCGACCCTTGGTGCGACCCATGGTGCGACCCATGGTCCGACCATTGGTGCGACCATTGGTGCGACCATTGGTGCGACCATTGGTGCGAGCCTTGGTGCGAGCCTTGGTGTGAGCCTTGGTGCGAGCCTTGGTGTGACCATTGGTGTGACCATTGGCGTGTGCCTGGCGCGTGCTTGGCGTGTGCCTGGCGCGTGCTTGCGTGTGCCTGCGTGTGCACACGTGTACCCATCAATGAGAAAACATTTTTTTATTTTTAAATAAATATTTTACCGTTTTGAATTAAATGAAAAATAAAATCATAAATATATTTTAAATAAAAGAATCTTAACGTTCGTGTTTTAATGGGGATTTAATATTTCAAATTAAATTTTCACCGTTTTAAAACTCAAAAGATTTCTTCTCCTATAAAAGAACAACAATACTAAGGTTTTCGTTTACCCCAGTCGCAGCCACTGTCCTGACGACTTTTCACCATCTTCTTGCTTTGTTTTGCGCACTAGTTTACATTCTTATTTTCATCTTCTGTTAAGTTCACAACGGGCCAACGAGCTTTGCTAGCTGGGTTTGTATCAGGTGATTTTATCCTGAATTCAAGTTTATCACTGAAAGGGTATAGCAGCATCTTCCTGAAGGTGTACCTGGCAAATATTGAGTTAAGGACAGTCTGTTGAACAGGCGACTTCACCTCTCTGTGTTTTGAGTGTGTGTGCATTTTAATTCTAACCCTCCCTTAATCATCTTCAAGTTCTCTGTGCTTGTTTTTCTCTGTTACAGGAAGTATATTATCCAACACTATATACTTGATTTCTTAACAAAAACCAAAGCCCCAAACTCAACCAAAAACCTAACTGAATCTACAATGAAAAATCAAAAACAACTCTTTGAAAAATCCAAATCGAAATCAAATCATTGAATCATAAAGTTTAAAATAAAACTCTAGAAAAAAGCAAAAAATTGGCATCTAAAAATTAATCAAACACGACAGAAAAAGAAATCCCACAAAAGATTTGTACGTGAAATAAAGAAAACTGTATTTTCTTCAAATATTTCATGGGATGCCTCCATTATTGAGAAGCATTGTTAAGAAGAGGAGAAGAGAAGGAAGACGCTTCTTTTATTCAACGGATAAGTCTAAAACTCTCATCATAAGTGGTACATATTTAAGGACAATTTGGTAATGTTAATATATTTCTAGTTTCTTCTAGGTTTTAGTTTAGAGACTAGTAAAGTAATTACGACCACATTTTTCTGACATAATCCATAAAATTCTACCAAATGAGTGGACTCATATAACTTTTCTAACGGTGAGGATATAAAATAAATTTTAAAATAAACGGGGTACTTTTGAAAACCAGAATAAAGAGTTGAGACACTTTTATTAAATTTCTCTAACTTCCATTATAGATGACATTAAAATTCCATCCTTTTATTGGATGTTACCCAATCCTAGGTTTTCTTCTGACGGAACCAGGTTTTATTTTCACGGGGGGTTAAAAATATTTATCTAAACTTAGTGAACTGAACTCTATTTTATTTGGTGGACTAAATACAAATTATAACACGGAAATAAAGATCTAATACAAGGTTTAGGAAAATTAAAGATAGCTAGAGCCATGGTTTATCAACCCTTGGTTCAGCTCTACACATCCTGATGAGGTGCTTTTCAAATGGGAAAACATTTTTCTTTGATGCCCATTAACTTTGTGTTTGTCTTGGGGGGTGGGGCTTCGTAAGTCCATGTGTTTTTTGGTTGGTGTTCTTCTTTTCAGTTGAGCAGTTGTTCTCTTCTTGAAGAGGAGGTTCTGCCTCGCTTAAGGTACAGGTGTTCAATTGTAACACTTTGCTTATTAATTTTTATTTTTTATCGATCAAGAAACTATATGCACTGTTGAATTGCAATTACAATTACAATTGCACCACTCAATCACATTCTTGTATTGCTTTAAAAAAAGATCATTCTTGTATTGAATTACTAAAATAGTCCTTATTTTTATATTGCTTTAAAAAAATCATTTTTGTATTGAATTATTAAAATAGTCCTTCCAAACAGACCATCCTTTTGGACATTTTATAAACCGCCAATTCATAAGAATAGACCCTGGTTCTGGAGATTTATATGGGGGCTGGTTTAATGGCGTCCATGTGAGTGGATGGTTTACATATCGTTTAAAACGATGGTCTGTTATGAATTTTGATATTAAATACTGAAATCTAAATAAAGAAACAACCAAACAAATACCCAGATCATTGGACGGATAAGAAAAGGAATGGAAACAGGGTAAACCTTGAAGGATATTGATGCCACAATTAATGTTTTAGCTTTCTATATATATATATATATATATATGATAGCTAGGAGTCTAGGACGAAACTTAGAAGATACCAAAACAGTGACTTTCCTCCTCTTGTTCTAATCAAACCTGTACATTCGTGCATTGTTATCAAACCTAATGGATTAATTGCTTTCAAGTACTTGTTAAGTTCATTTATGAGTCCCCTCATTAAACCAAATCCAAACAAGAAATCTCAAATCATTCATGTAGTACAAAATTTCACAAATTATGTATAAGTTTGCTTTGTAATTGGCATTACTCTCCCCATTTCAATGTCTAAAAAATCTAAAAACCATCCAACATTATAATGCACACCTGTTTTGTTAGGTATGAAATCTGGCATACATAGACAGAACAGAACACAATTTCTTAATTAATTGATGTATTTGAGTCATCCCTGCCCCTGTTTGTTTTATTTTTAAATGATTAGTAGGTAGATTCTGTCTCTTTTATCTCGTTAGACAATAATGCAAGTTAATACCTTGCTCCGATATTAAAATTGTTAAACTGTATTAGGATGGATGATCTTATAATTTTAAATTCATATCCCACTTGCATCAAAATAAATCGACCAAAAATAAAAATAACGATTAAATTTAAGCCATATTTTATTTGCTTTTAGA
The DNA here is from genome assembly GCA_023531435.1 of Papaver californicum. Classification (NCBI taxonomy): domain Eukaryota; kingdom Viridiplantae; phylum Streptophyta; class Magnoliopsida; order Ranunculales; family Papaveraceae; genus Papaver; species Papaver californicum. Next base: position 5,819,225 of record JAJJMC010007665.1, read on the forward strand.
AACTTATGTTGGTGGTATATTTTGCTTATTTACTAAGAGTGCTTTCTGCGATGTTTAATGGGTTAATGTATTTCAAATTATCAAAAGAATACCGGTGTAATCATTAAATAGGTTTTTTTTTCTGAATTGATTAAAAAAAATATTTGTTCCAATGTCTAAACTAAGATTTATAAAAAAAATAAACACTTTTTCTGTTTTTTAGGTTAACAGAAATAAATAATACTCCATCTGTTTCCATAAAAATATTTTTTTATTTTTTTATTTTAGCTTAAAAATAGATTTAATATAAAAAATAATAATAATATTTTTTTAAAAATCAAAGGAGTATTACTTTTTTTTTCTAGAAGTAATAAAATACAATCCAATTATTTAGGACTTCGTTTAAATAGTTTGCGTGCATCTCATAAAATTAAAGAATGTAGTTGGCATTCGAAAGTAGCTCATGACTTGCTTGAGTGGAGTCCGTGGACCAGATTTACACTCCTCCTTCCATCAAAAATAAAATAAAATTCTTTGTACTATCTTTCATCACCCGTTCTCAAGATACCCAAGCAGAAACTATACTGAAGTGAAGTAAATTATTGAATTTATATGCATTTTATATAGATCCATGGACAATATGTTGTAGAATATGAATTATAAGATTACTGTATTTGGCGATCAGTATGTTATTAGATGATCCTGATTTAGTTGTCACCATCTAACTCATTCCATATTCGACTGCCCAACACTATTATTGTAGACCAGATTACATGAATATCTTTTCAAACAATTGCAACTAAACATGGAATTCTCTTGACACAAAATCAGTCGATTTTGTAAATATGGTTTGTTCAGCTTCCTAGTAGGGCAGCAATTCCATCACATAATTAAATTAAATCCAAAAAAAAAGTAAGAAAAAAATAATTAAATTTAGAGTTCTCATTATTTAAAACCATTACACTAAAATTTGGTTTAATTTTTCGTTTCTTTATACTAAAGAATCCGAGGCAGAGACCAAACTCTTGTCCTGAACCCTACGAGTACAACAAAACTTAAGTTATTGTACAGGATTAATTGCACAAAATTTTAATTAAACAAGATTTGGAATGATAACTGGAATGGATTTATAGGAGAAAGTATTATAGTTATACCAAGGGGTCTATTTTCATTTTTAGTTAGGTGGGAGCAACAATCAAACACCAAAACAGTGGATCAGAAACAAAAAGGGTCAGGTATTAAAGAGAGAACCAACCCCATGGAGACAAACCTTTTATTAATTGGGGAATCATTTTGCTTTTTTGCTTCTTAAATATTTATTTATCCACACTTGGACTTTCCATGTAAGTACACAGCCACACCGGTTAGAACCATCTGATATGTTTTTCCACATAAATCTTAAATTATAGAACCTGTTAATAACTTGGGATTGCAGATTTTAGAAAGGGGGTGAGAATTTTATACCCATCCGTAAGCTGATAAGGGGTGTCCAAATATTATAAAAAGAGTAGATTATCCTAAATTTTAAGATTGTAAGGACAAGTCCAATGCACCTCTCAAATGGCTTCATTTGTCTATTTTGAGCTATTATAGACCTGTCAAATAGATAAATAGACTAGACAAATATTCAAGTTTAGAGGTTTGTACACCGCGGCGAAGTCTTTGTTGAGCGATGTAAACTCTATCGCTCGGCAGAGACTATGTCGCTGGCCATGAAGACTGTGTCGCTCGACCGAGACTATATCGTCAACCAGTATCTCATCCAACGGTCCTGGCTCAATCCCCTTACAAATATCCAATTTTAAATTCAAATCACACCTTTTCTACACCTTAATCTATCACACACAATTTCGTTAATCTAAATCAAAGTTCTTTTAATTTAAAAAAAAAATAAAATTTTCTAATTTTTCTGTAAAATTGCTTCTAGTTCTCAAAATCAACAAAATGAAGAAGTTTTAGAGGGAAAAAAAGTTTGTAGTGCACGAATTTCAATTTTCGAAGATGAAAGCATTTGCAGAAATTATGTCCATTTCATACAAGATTGTATCAGTGGTGCATCTCAAGCGGGAAGCACCTTGTGGGATAAAATATTTAAAACGTTTAAAGAGGAAACAATGAACTTAAATTTACGTGATGCAGATGGGTTATGTAGTCACTTCGTTAAAATCAATAAACAAATGGCCAAATATGTTGTTTATGTCATGCAAGTCGCTCGTTCTTTACCACCGAGTGGTGAAGTTGCAGTGGATTGGCAAAGAATGAGTTATTCGGATAGCACACTACGTAATTTCTGCAAAGTGATGAATCTTCTTCCTGACTAAACTTAGGCTGAGCCATATTTTAAAAAATTAGAGTAAGATTAGAGTGATGAGATTAGAATAAAAGAGTATGTATAAAAGTTTTGTGGGAGGTGAGATTTATCATTTGGATGGGTAAATATATATAGGGATGAGTTCAGAGCCTCCGACGGTTACAAAAATAGTCGTTGCACTCCACCTTGTCTATATTGCCAACAATTATAAAAAATAGTCGTTGTACTCCATGCCATTCATATTGGCAACTATTAGAAAAAATACTTGTTGCACCCCATCCACGTCATTCAAGTAAATATTACACAGAAAATAAAAAATTATAATAAATTACTTGAAATTAGTACATAAACTAAAAACTTAAAAAAGAACATCAAATGTAACTTCAAATACGGTCGCCCGATCTTCCACACTCGGTCCAAAGATTCGCAGTCAGGTCTCTTCTTAATCTGTCGAACAAATTTACTTATTGAATGTAATTAGTCATTTGATGTTAGTTCCATGCAGGTACCCCTCTTGCTGGTTGAACCTCAGGCTTCAAATCTTTTATCAGGGTGGTTAGTCCAATCCCTATTACGTCGGGTTTCTTGAATTACCATGTTATGCATAATGACGCAGTCAACATAGTCTTATGAATTTCACGAGCACTTAAACCACGGTATGGTCCACAAATGATAGCGAACCTCCACTTCAGAATTCCAAAAGCCCGTTCCACATCCTTTCCTAAACCCATTTGTTGCGTGTTAAAATATCTAATTGTACGACCCGTATCGCCTGTGGGGGTTGACGGTATGTTTGAACTAAGGTAGAGCATTTATGATAGATTTCATCCGCTAGATAATGCACGTGAGTGTATTGGTTCCCATGATATACTTGATGTCTTCAAATAGAGCGACTTGTACAGAACATTTATATCATTTTGTGAACCTAGCAGACAAAAAAAAACATACCATATCCAACAATCATAAGAAGCGAAAGCTTCCAAAATAACATTTAGTTTTGGCTAATGACTCTTTTATTGACCGGCATAATACATTGGACATCCCTGTCACACCCAATGCATGCAGTCAAGACTCGCTAGCATTCCTGGAGAGCTTATATCCTGTTTTTGCTTTAAATTCTCTGACATCGCTTATGTTAGTTTTTCGTAAATAAGTTGGACCAAAATGATTAATCATTACTTTGCGAAACAATGAATGATACTTATATGAAGTTTTTTTTCCCATACGAAGGTACTCATTGTTAGCATCCGTTGAATGACTGTAACCTAATACCCTCAAGGTCGAGGTAACCTTTTGTTCCGGACTATGATCTCTAGTATTCAATGCATCAATTGATGATTAACTTCAGGTTTTAGTCGACAAAGCTCTCTAATAATCTTTATCAGCAAGTGTCGGAGCATATGGAATCGAAGTTGGAAATCTTGATCAGAGTACATGCAACCGACGTTGAAGTTATTGTGTTGTTCTATTAATTCTAGGGTTTTATTCAGTTGAAGTTATTGTGTTGTTAGAAATCTTGACAAAGCTCTCCAAATAATCTTTATCAGCGTGTTTTATTCAGTTGATTTGATTTTTTTTGTTAAGGTTTTTGTTGGTATCAATAATGAGTTCTAGAAAATATGTTTTAATTGTAGGGTTTCTTTTGTTGTTCTATTCTTTTGTGGTTGATATCTATAGTTTGTTTGTTGTTATTAAAGTTGTGTACTTTGAAATATGAGCTAGTTTAATTATTTTTAATAGGGAAATTGGGGATTTTATTTTTTTCTTAGTTTTGTATGTCTTGTTGTTTTTTGTAGGTGTAGTCGACAGCTAGAGCAAGCTAGTTACAAGAATGGACGTTTCTACCTTTTTGAAGAGATATACTCAATGTTGTTATAGATGGTATGTGTAGAGATGGAACTATTATTTTTTTCAAGTTTTTGTTGGTGGGAAGGTGTTTGAGATGATGCTTCACTGAGGATATAGTGCTGGTAAGGTAATATTATCCTATTGAGAAGATTATTGCAGGTAAAGTGTTTGATATAATGCTTCACTAAGGATCAAAGTGTGGGTAGGATTTTAATGTTTTTTTTGTTGTTTTTTTATGGATGACAACAGCTGGTCAGTTAAAGAAATTGAAAGTGGAACAGTGTAATGTTTATTCGAGGAAAAATGGGTTGAGGTTAAAGTGGAAGAAAGACGTTCTTATTGAACGGATCAGGCAACATCTTGGTAATGATGAAATGGTATCTAATTTTACATATTTTGTTGTTCTGTCGATCTAATTTTATTAACTGTGTATAACTTGACAATCATAAATAATGATGGAGAAGAGAAGTATCCGGTATCGAGCTTTGTATATAACTGCAAAGGTGATGCTTGCACTGGAGATGTCGTAATGTTTGAACAAAATGTTTCTGAACTGTAATCCTTTAAGCTATCTATCTTTTGGTACAATTAGATTTTTAATAAATTCCAAAGTCGTTTCATAATCCTGCTTGTTTTGTAATTTGATTACACCACCTTTTATCACAAGTAAAACATATCATCTATGAGTGATACAGGTCATCCATGTGGAACTAGAACTGTTGCAGTTTGTATGAAAGAAAGCTATGGTTCTTCCAAGCAGCAATACACATTTATATTGAGCTTGATTTTTCCATATGCAACCTTAACTTCATATTTCCTGGAATTCAGTGAAACTAAATCATGTGATTAGATTTGGGCATTGTGCACATTGAAATTCCAACATTGCTCCATTTGATCATATTGAAGTATTATGGAGCAAAGGAGAGAAGACACTTGCTCCACTCCACCCTAAAAGACAATGAGACTGGTCAGTCTAGTTAAGAGATTTTTTTTCTTCGTTGTTTTAGGTGTTTATCATTTTTTCATCTTTGCATACACTGGAGCTAATTGTTTTTCATATGTTTCAGTTACTGACAGATGAGAAGATGAAGAGACAAGTTTTCTAGAATAACACTCCAGAGGATCTTTTGCTAGGTCTAATAAAGAAGCAAAAATTAAACAAAAGCAAATGCTGAAGAAGAGTACCGTCCAGAGGTGAACTTCTCAACCATTCATCTCATGCTTGTCAATAATATCATGTTGGGTTTTTGTTTTGAAAGTTCCAATGCTCAAAATATGAATTCAGTTTGTTTTTGTTTTTTGCCGTTTCTTCATTTCCTTGAAGTTATTTAGCCTTAAGTAGTACGGATATGCAACTGCTGACAAGGTATGTATATAGTATAAACAACAGTCTAACAGTTGGACCTCTCCATGCTCTTTCTTTATGTATATAGTGGACACTAGCTACAAGTAGTGGAGTTTCTAATGATTCCTAGCGACGTACCTTACTTTTTTACATAAAATAAGGCAGCAAAGCAATAAAGTAGTAGCCCTAAGATTTTCAAGAATGTAGTACTGAAATTTTCTTCATTAGAGGGAGAGAGAACTAAAACTGTTGAGTTTTAATGGAGAAATAGGGTGTATATCTGTATATATATAGTATACAAAAACATAATTTACAGGGAAACTTTTATTATTAAGTTCTAGAAAAACTTTAGAAAACGTTTGTTTATTACATCAACAAAATAAAATAAAAATGAAGAACATAATTCTAGCCACATATTGAGGAAAAGGTTGCAAGAATTTCTACCCTGATACATTTTTGCTAAATTTGGCTAAATTGTTTCAAATTTTAAAATTCTGGGTGGCTACCAAGAAAACTTAAAAGCTTTTCTAGTTAGATCGTGGGGTTTGTAATTGACATAAGTTGCAACCATATACATCTACGACTATGTTGCATATTGTCTATTTCTAATACATGTGTTACATGCCCTTCTTTGTTGACTTTTCCCTTACCTATTTCATTATTTTGACATTTTTTTTCTCATTCTCTAGAGGACAAAAAATTAACATCTTATATTTTCTTGTTTTAGGTATCACTATAATGTATTGATGTGGATGATCGTCTCTTCACGAAGTAAGTTCTTTTTATTCCATATTTTTGAGCTTAAGTAACTTTCTCCCTTTTAGTGTCCTATTAAAGTCATCATTCTAACAATTTCACTAGTCCTTTTTAAAGGAATGGAAAATGAAGTATACACAACAGTCTAACAGTACTACCTCTTCTTTTTAATGTCTACAAGTGTTACCCTGTACTTGTTCATGCCAGTGATTTGATTTTTGTGGCAGATACTATGTTTTGTTCATCCTTGTGTTGTCAACTGCAGGAAGAAGAAGTGTGGACATAGCAGTGAGGTAGTTTTTATGTTCTTAATAGATTTTGCCATTTGTTTTCGAATGTGGTTTATAGATTCATGATATTCTTTGTGAAGATGCTTGAAATTAGCTTGAGTTTTGTTTGGTTGTTTGATTTATAGTTGAGGCCGAAGAAAAAGATCAAGTAGATACCATCTCTTGAAATAATGGTGGTTGCAAGGAAGAAGGGGTTTGCTTTTTAAGTTTTAACCCTTCTTGCTTAAAAAGCAAGTTATTCATATGTAACAGAATCAAGTTATTCATCTTTTATGTCAGTTAATAAAGACCTTGGATAATTTATTCATAGTTTTTGCAGGAATACTATTTTTTTTTTTTTTTGTGAAGTCTCTAACTTTCTAATATGGTGTGCTGGAGAGATATATGATGTCGCATGTCAGGTAAGCTGTTACTGCTAAAATGCAGCTGAAACTCATTATACTTTGTGTTTCTCTTCATCTTTCACCCTGCATTACCTTATCTTTATACCCTGCAGTTCTTTATATTGCATCTGTATATGTTGCAGGACATGATGGTTAATTACATACAAGCGAAGCTTCTTTTTTATATAGCCAAAGAATATTCAAAGTTGCAAACTATCTCTGATTTTTTGGTAATAGTTGTGAAGGAGTGTTGCACTTGCAGTCACTTTTTTTTTGTATACACTTTATATATATTATAAGTTTGTCAGTTTTTTGTGGTTATATTACGGTAATCTTTGCTTTATAAATACATATGTATCGGTTGGAGATGGATTGTTGAACTCACTACTTACTTTTTTGATGTTATATAAGGTATATGTGTGTTCAAACTTCAAACACCAAATTTTAGACTTTTTATAATCATTTCTTGATAACCGATAACTATCCGGACCCGATAATTACTAGCTTTTTTAGTAGGATCCGGTTCTGGATCCATAAATTTAGGAACCGGCCCCAGAACTGTTAGGACCCGGAATCAACTATAATATCAAGATCCGGATCCAAGTCCTATAATACCCAGGAGGACCTGGACTTATTGACAGCCCTAGAAAAAAGGAAAGGAGGAGGGTATATTTACATGCCTTACGAACTTTGGAGGATTTTTTTTTTAGTTCAGAAAGAGAAATGGTAGTGGAAACTTTGGAAATTTAATTTGAGTACTGACCATGCTTTATAAATATAACTATATATCCTTGAGAAACAGAGTTTAATTTCTTCCTCAACAACCCCATAAACCCAATTCTTAATAGGGTTGAATAAAAGTTTCCAAATTAGAGAAAAAAACTTTAGTCTAAAAATGTTGACCTTAATCTATGGAAAATTGACCCAATCAAACTGTTGATGGATATATTATTGGTTTATTAGACCGGTTAACATAGTAAACCAACTTTCGGAATCTGGAAGAAGGGTAGCTAATTTCAGAAATCATAGTAGCTTGCTAGAAGGCAGTGGAACTAAAGCTAACTTACATTATTCTGGAAAATGAAGCTAAAAGACGGTGGAAAAGATAGTTGTAGATGATTTCGGTGGATCAATCAAAACTCGTGCATGCTTCTATGGCATATGTTAATTTTTTTATTTTATTTTTATTTCATGTATTTCGAGTTTCAAGTGCATTTACAAACTTAAAGTTTGTAACTGTAGTGCCCATCAAGCAGCGGATCTAAGCAGAACAGACCTACATCATCTACACTTCTTACTTATTTCAACAATATACCATACTAAACCAGACTAGAGTAGCTCGTGCAAGCTACTCACTAGCCACCAGAAACAGAATAACTGGCGGTCTAACTTTGATAATTTTTGACCCGCAAACCCGCCAACTATTGACACTAACCCTAGCTTACGGTTTGTCATGGTCAAATCACATTCAATACAACTGTAATGTACGGATGGGAAGATATAATAGGAATCCAACAGGTAGTAATTTATGTCATTGAAATGCTTCTTTATTTCCCATACTGATGAGTTTCATCACTTTCATGTTATAAGACCAGAAAAGAGAAGACAAGGGAAGGGAAGACAACCACTCAAATAAAAAGCATATATATAATATACACCTCATAAAGGATTTTGGAATAAATTCCTTCCTAGTATTAAAGTTTTTAATAGAACAAGTATAATTCCTTTAGTTTCAAGAAACATCAGTATATAAGTTTGGAAATTTTATGGTGCCATCAGGTAGAAATTTGAATTCTTCCTGATCACAATGGTAAGTAGTAAGGGGCGGAAACAACCTTCGGCATGGCCTTAGATGTACAAATTCTCTATTAATTTTTCGGTTCTTAGTTGATTATCTAGGCCTATTAATTAGATACTTGTCCATTTTGATTATATAAATAAAGCTAAAAAGAGATGATAGAATGTAAAGTTGAGAGAGCAAAAGTGAGAATTCAATTGCCTCTAGTTTCTTCCTTTCTCTCGTGATATTTAACAACTGTATGTACATCATAATCCAGATCATTAAAGACCCATGAAAAGTGAGCGAAACTTGAAGAAATTTTTAACAAGTAAATTTCTTTTTTCACTACCACAGCACAGTACTTCAAAAAAAAAAAACTCTAATCTCTTTAAAATACCGTTGATTAATTTAACTAACCACTAATTAATGACATTATCATTGAAGAACAATAGCCATTGATTCTTCTCTACGAAATAGTCTTTGTTTCTCTATGAACTCCTCTATAGTCCTCTGGAACTCTTCATTACTCATCTCTTGCTCATAATCCACTTCTACCGATTCCTCGACAACAATCGGTGGGTTAGGTCTTCTGCATTTCTCAGTCGCTGATCGTCGTAACTCACTTTTATTAATAGGATTCTCATTTGTTGAAACACCTTTGGGAATCCCAGACTGAGTTCTCCTGAATTTTGTATCCTTAGACTTGCTCATCTTCTTCGTCGTCTTCGTACTATTAGTTTTCATAGCCGTTGAAGATGTATCAGAAGAAGGAACTGTATAGTTCTTCTTCTCTTCATATACTGTTTGTTTATCTTCAAACACAATATCTTCTTTAGGAGAAAAGTTAATGTTTTTCTGAATTTTCTGATTTGTTTCATTACTTTTCTTGATGAACTCTTCATAAATATGATCTCCACCACTATTTACTGTAGATTCATCATTGCTTGATATTTTACCAGACTTGATAAAAAGTGTTAAAATGATTGCATTACCCAAGAAGAAAACGAACCGAGGACTTACTAAAATAATACAGAATTCCCGAAAGTATTTCTCCAAGATTTGAATTACGTTTGGTAATCTAGTTGAGAACCAAGAAACTAAGACCAGAACTACACATATCTCAAAAATCCTGAAGAGATTTCCGATCTTTTGTAATTGATCATATCTTTTCATTGCATTTGTTTTCTCCATTTTCACATTATCCACAAAATCCATGATCTTTTAATAGAATATCTTGATAAGTAATCAAAATTGAACAGAAAAACAGAGATTTAGAGAAACAGAGTTGAATTCAAGAGACTGGGAAGAAGAAGAATTAGAGAGAAATTCGAGATGGGTTCTTAGAGAAAAATGAAAAGAAGAGGAAACGAATTGTTTCAGTTAGAGTGAGTGATTAGAAACTGAACATTTGGGTAGAATAGGTTCGCCTTTTATAGACTTGTGAAAATTCTAGTATTAAAAAAAATAAATAATATATGCTACCACGTATACATCATGTAGGCTCGAAACTTTTGAAATATTTATTATGAGTCCCACGGAGAGGGTATATACGTGCCCATCTCCTAATGTACGACAGCAAATGTTTTTGTTTTATTTTCTAGTCTCCTTTATGATTCCTCGAGAGAAATTGTCTATCTATTTGGTTGGTTAAAATTCTTTTACCCGGGAAATACTAGTTTCCTGAATCTTCTCCCAAATGTTTTCCTGAATAGGGGATCCAATGGTCTTCATCCAAACTCTTTATCATTCGGATGGTAAAAGATGAAGATGGGCCATCCTTTTTGTTTTAGTCGGAAGAAAATTCAAGAAAAAATCTTTGAAAAAACTAGTATTTTCGCTTTTACCCACCTGAGAGAGAAAGGAAGAAAAATTATTGTGTAATGTAATTGAGTTATCATTAGACAAGCGTTTTGTTTGATTTGATAGTTCTAGGAAACTATCTTTTTGAGCGCTATAGCTATACAGCGAGGATACTAGTGGCTCTTGTGAATTTGTTCTGTATGTTTGGAATCATCCAAATTTTAAATGGATCAAATTCCATTAGCTCATCCATTTTTGATTTTGATGCGGGGCAATCTCTTTTATAGAATAAAGTTCATCCATTAATCCATCTAGCTAGTAATTCCTTGATTCCTTTTAACAGCTGCCTAATAATGACCACTATTATATGTAGGAATTGAATAATTTCACACATCAATTATTCCCTTGTAATTCTATGAATTCTAAAACAAAAATAGCAGAGATTGATGATTTGATTATATTCCATATAGCTAGCCGTTCATGGTGATGATGAAGAAATATTCAAAGCTCTCTTCAAACACTCCAAACGTGTGTATTAGGTATGAAACTATCAATAAACATAACCGTTCTTTGAAAATACTCCGCCACGTGAGTTGTCAGATGGTACATTTTTTGCACGGACGGCATAGAGAGAAAGAAAGAATCAATCAAAAATGAGAAAGAAAGTATAGCAACTTATCTTGGGACTCAACGAGGTCTTTCCGGCCCAGAATCAAAAGTGAGGTGACATTGACATGGTCTCTCACTAGGGTTTCATTGAGCCTGACACACACGCGACCATACAGTCAAACTATGAAGATCTCATCAACTCAACTCCCTCTACGTGGTCTCCTGAGTTTTCTTTGGATGAGAATTCCTGTTAAGCCAAAGTGCTAAATAATAACGTACCAGTCATTAATAGTCTTGAATGATTAAGAAGTGATTAGGGTTAGGTAATGTTTTAATTTCAGCTGCACGCCTAATTCAGGAGTCATGATTACTTAGAGAAAAAGGAAGAAAGAAAGAATTAATAAAGCTAATTCACCAATAAAGGTGCTTCTAATTGTATTGTGGAAATCTCTAGGTTTTATTTGGGATCAATCAAAGTGATTCCTGTAAAAGGTAAAAAATGTTCACAGGTATCATGTATGTAAGCAGATAATGTAACCTTTAAGACCCCTAAACAGTATTCCCATTAGCTAGGCTAGGTTTTTTATAACCTTTTTCCATTATGTTTTTCTCTCAATCATCCACTGCCTAAGTTTCTAGATTATCTTTTATAATCATTTGTTGATAATCTCAAAGTTGATATGTGTACTACTTTGTAGAGTCATAAACTAGTAAATTCCTGATTGTCTTTAGTAGATTTTAGACCAACTAATTAACCTCACAAGTATTTTTTTAACCATACGCGTATATTTAAATGTAGAAACGTAATTTAGAACAAAGTTAGTGGGGGATATTTTGACTAATTTACCGATTATCATTCCGTAATAGGATGGAAAAACGTAAAAAACGACTTGACAAATACATATAATGGGGGGTTTGCCCATCAAAGCTCAAACTAAATCGATCGTCTTAGTTTGTGACGAGTGGCTCAATGAGATTCGACAACGGTCGAATCTCAACGGCTCTCAATCCTCTCTATAAATTCAAACATTTTGAACTCTAAAATCACACATTTTCCACTCAAAAAATCTTCTACTTTCACTTCAATCTTAATCTTTCCATCTTAAACTCATCTTCTCAACTTTTGTTCAAAAAAAAAAAGGCAAAAATTGCAGCCCAACTTGATCTCCCAACTCAATTAGATGTTTCTGGAGTCATACTCGAAGGTGTTGTTAATAAGATATGTGATGGTTATAAGAAAATTGAGAATGAGAAAAAACAAAGAGGACTTCAAGTTTTAGATGTTAACCAAGTCAAATCTGCAGCTATTAGAAAAAGAAGAGTTCAAGACAAAAAAATCGAAGGAAAAGAAAATTTGAAAGTAAACTGTACGATTGTTCACAAATACCAGGGAAAATCTTCTCAAGAGCGCATCGAATGGAAGATCCATCAAATGAAGATAAACAGAAGGCCCAAGATTGTCAGAGATTTTAACTGAAATGTTTATTTAATTTAAGTTTTTTACTGCCCTAGTTTATATCTTGTAAAATAACGTAGTATATTAAATTAATGTAATGGAGATTGATCTTTAATATAATTTTATTAGTTTAATCTAATTTTATTTTTGGTTAAGTTAAGCTTGTTTATTCCTTTGAAATCAAAGTGTATTTAATTAAAAATTTGTATTTGAATTAGTTTATTGTTAATATCATAAATAGCCGTTTGATTAAACCTAGATGAACGGCTAAGATCGAAATTATAAATTATATAGCCATTGTCGTTGCAAACTGAGACGATCGGCGATAAAATTACAGGCTATCAATTCTTTTTCAGATTGGAATCCTTAAAAAAGGTCTATGGTCTTATATGGTTGCTTGTCCCTATTTTTACTCTTGTATTGGGAATCACGATAGGGATACTAGTTATTATGTGGTTAGAAAGAAAAATATATGCGGGGGTACAACAACGTATTGAACCCGAATACGCGGGACTCTGATATAACGGGATCATTTAGGAACTTGGATATTTCCCAGTTGTTCCAATCCATTTACCGTTATTGCCTCGGTAAACATAGTAGCTAAATAACCCCAACGTGTTACATAAGGAAGATATTAGAGAATTGGGAGTTCATATCGTAATGCATGACTATTTAACGGGGGATTCACTGTCAATACTAGCTTGGCTCATTATTGTTGAGATAATGGCTTAGGTTGAGCCGACAACGGCTAGTTCTATACAACGACTATAAAATAGATCTATAAATTCAAGCATTTTCACTTCCCAAATCACACCTTCTCCAACTTCTTTTACACCCATATGGCTCAACCGTATATTAATCCGACAGAGTTTACCATTGATGAAGATCTATCTCTATGTAGAAACTTTGTTGCATGTTATTCGGCAAGGAATGAGAAACGATGACAAAATGGTTTAGTGAGTATGAGTTACTGGAGCATAATATATGAGAACTTTTGCACTGATACCGGTGGTAACCCGAATAACCGTAATATAGCTGGGTTGTTTTGTCGATATCAAACTATAAGAAGACAAGTGGAAGAATTTACAGCTTTAGTTCGGGTTGTCAATCGATATCGATTAAGGGGTGAAACCAATGCTGAAGTTGTATTGCGAACTCGAGAAGAATGACGAAGATGGAAAAGGACAAGTTTTGCTTATGAAGCTCATTACGCAATCCTGAAGGATTTTTCGATTGTACGTATGAAATGTTAAAAAGTAGGCATGATACTCCAGAAAAAAACGTTGTTAAATTTTGATTGAATGTGAAATAAAATTAGTAGTTTTTTTGATTTTGTTTTGATGAAGCTCATTATGCAATCTTGAAGGATTTTTTTATCACACGTGTGGGATTAGTTGTGATTACATGCTCTATAATTCAATTACAAATATTATAAATAGTTAAGATGCCGTTGAATTTGTTTAATAAAGATTCGACAACAATCAAATCATGCTGAGCCGCTCGGCTTAACCTAGGCCGAACAGCCTAACATACCTCGGTCGATTCATAATACGTCGTTTTGTCAATTCTCTACTGCCTCAAACCGAGTTTGTTCACCCATGTAGTTTGGCATTTTAATAAAAAAACCAATACTTACTATTGTTCTCAGTATCTTAAAATTTTAACTTCTGATCCAAAGTTAAATGAAATTTAATACTAAATTTACGGCGATATTTTGCATATTACGGCGAATTATGGAGGTTGAGGTTGTATAATATACCTAATACATTTAAAATTTGTATATAAGTCTCAATAAAGCGGGAAGAAAATCAATGAAAGTGGAAGGATTAGAATAAGTTGATTTAGACATAAGCACAAGTTAATGCAGACAAAAGTATTTGCGGGGTTCGGAACTCGAGGTTAATTAGTCCTCTTAAGTCTTGCAATCATGACAAAAACTTTTATTAGGACTAATTTTTTGAAAAGAAGAAATTAAAGATCCATTTGGAAAGATAAACACCTAGCTAGCTAGCTTTTTTAATCGCCACCCAAGAATTAGTGAAAGTAGTACTTTGCTTTAGTAAGAAAAACTGATTAACATCAGTAAAAGCTAATTTTAAATGGTGTCGCTTTAACTATAGCCTGATCTGAAGTCGATCATATCATCTTAATCGCATTAAAAAAATGATGATGATACAGTAATTCATGATCATCATGCTAGTCTAGTTTTGTTGCTGCCCAGATATTTATCAGAGGCATTTTGGTGCTACTTGGGGGACCAGTTGGGTGGATTTTAGATGCATGATCACGGGTCGGGTAAAATCTAGTTGTTCTTGGTGAGAAGGTCGATCAGTATTCATTCGGTCAACCTTGGTCTTTGTTCCAACATTTTGGCTTAAGCACCCCAAGAATCTGGGCACACGAAAGCGTGAGTGAGGACCCTAGCTATTGTCACAGCCACAGGTCAATTCTCAATCAAAGACGTAAATATAGGATCTGGTGTTGATTTGTAACATCAGAAATTAATTCAATCAGTAGACTGTGGCTTAATGTAGAGTATTGCAGAAACTTCACACTATGAATTTCGGGTTAGGTTGTGCACTTTTGTTGAGGTTTTGGAGACAAATTTGGCCATCCATGCTATTACTTGTGATGGATAGAGGTAATAACCTGCTTCTGTTGACCGATTAATTTTTTATTTTAATTGTCTAAATCACCATGTAATAAGATTACAAGTAGTTTTCCAAAGCAATTAAAATGAAAGTTGATAATCAGATAAAATGAAAAATGTTTCGGATCAAATATGTACCATGAGGGCAAAAGTTATCACTAAGACCAAAATTATGTCTCGTAACCCATGATTTATACAGTGAATAAAGACTCCAAAATTCATAATTACCGTTCGGAATTTATTTTTTGTGTCAAAATCAATACAATAACTCACCATAACGGTATGAAACTCGTCGCATAACCCAGTCTGCAATTTAACTTAAAATCTATTACGAGAACCAAAATTACCTCCATGGTTAATTATCAATGTATGATCTATGCCGTTTGATCTTAAAATTTACCCATCAATATTAAAATTTGTGAAATTGCTAATGGGACTTAAATCTGTGTGTGGCTCAAATTTATATAGTGACCCAAAACTGTACGTGATCTAAAATTTGTTTAGTGCTTTCTTGTTCATCACATTAATCCGAAATTTGTCTCGTGGGTTAAATTTCTTAGAGATCCAAAATCCATCTGTATATCTAAAAACCTGCCTCGTTCAGTAAAATTACCACGTGTCTAGAAAAAAATTTCACGACCAAAATTCGCATTGTGACCTAAATATGGGCTTCAACATAAGACATAATATTTTGAGCTATGCCCAGAATATGTATTGTGACCCAAAAGGTGTTTTAATAACATCTACCATTATAACTTAGAGCATGCCTCCTGATTCAATATTGGGTTAGTACTCATTGTATGCACCATAATTGGCCATATTTGGTAATGTGATCCGAAATCTGTCCTAAGTCCTAAAATTTTCCACCTTGGTATATTATCAGACATATGACCATAATATTACATGCGCTTTAACAATTAGCATCAACGCCAAGAGATAATTGTCGCATTCTTCTTTTATGGGTCTATTTTGTCAATTTGTAGCTCTTTACTTGTCAGAATGTTTTTTTTTTATCACTCACACCAACTGGTTATTTATTACTTGTCGGAAACAACCCATACAGTTCATGCAGTTTTTCCAATGGAAATAGAATTTGAAAATTATCTCTCCAACGTCTCGGTACCTATATTAGTTTCCATCAACATATCTCTTGAAATCAAATCTGGGTACAGAGGGTACTTTAGTCAGCTGGTAAGAAATTTTTGGGAAAATTACCCAACTAAGGATACTAGAAAAGTATCTAAAGAATCTTTGGATATTAGAGAAGTATCTAACTTTGTTTGTCTTATAGACTCAAAAAAACAAATCCATGAGTTATTTAACCAATTAATTGTATTTTTATATGTTATTTTTTTTAAATAAATCTTTACTAATAACTAGTTTGTTGAAATTTTCTCTAACATAAAGAGTTTGGTAGTCATGTTTATATTTGTTGTTTAGGTCTTTTAAAAATATTTATAATGGTATAACATTTATAAATATTGGCTTTTTAGTCTGTGAGATATATTGATTTGAAATTCAAACATAAAATGATAAATAAAGAAAAAAAGATTAAAAAATAATTATCTTTCATGTTTTTTCTTAAAATTATATAAATATCGAAAAACTCATTTTTTATTGGACAGGGAAATATTACGAAATAACGAGAATCAGGACATACGAGGACCCTGTGGATAGTGGGCTAGCTAAAGAACCAATTTGTTTAAGAGATTCGGGGTGTTTCGTTTTTTTCATCAATGGAATGGGCCATCAAAGTCATCATGTAGTATTATCTGATTTTGATTGTTCTTCAAACCGGGCTCCATTTGCTCAAATTATCTATGCAAACTTTTGGCTTTATTCTACTTCATATTCTAATCATCTTTTCTCAATGTTTTTGCCTCCGTAGTTCCATAATTTAGATTATCCACAAAAGCAGAAAGGGTAGTAGAGACTAGGAGGGAAATTTTTAGTGGTGTTATGAAAAAAAATGCGTTTTTTCTTGTTTAAAAATTGAGAATTATAGGAGACTTAAAAATAATAATAATCCACACAAGTAAAGATTCTTAACAGAAACCCAACTAGGAAACATAATCATTCCATTTCATTTTATTTTGTATTAGTGTGGTGTGGATATGACTCAGCCGATGCAGAAAAAGCCCTTTTTTTCTTGAACCCTCTTTTCATAATTTATGCGATTTTTTTTCCTTGCCTGTAAAGGGTTTTTGAATAAGAATAAGATGATGTTTTTACAAGTAAACATGAGTAAATATTCCGCAAAATCAATATATACGTACCTTTTGTCATTAAAATTATACAAATCTAGATTATGTATGAATTTAATCCTCCTGTATTCGTGTGGTTTGTTCGCGAAATCAAAAGGAAGTGAATTATTACGAGTTTCTTTAATTATCACTTTATTTTTTATTTTTTGACAAGGTGATGACTGGTGGTAGTATTTTTCAGGATCCCTTCGATTTTATTTTTTTTCAAGCAAACATAGCCTAATCAAGAACTTTACTTACAACCCGTTTGTTTGCACCTGATTCGGCGTCTGAATCTGATTTGATTCCTGATTTAGGTCTGAATCAGATGTCAGATCGTTTATTTTTAATTTTGAGTCAGACCTGACTCACTATCCGAGTTAGACCTAACCTTTGACTCAGACCTATTTAAGTCCGGTATAAAAACACCCTTGACTCATGGGATCAAATCACTTACTCATATGTTTTTTAGTCAGATAAACAGATCTAACTTATAAAATAAACATATTGAATCAGATTCAGATAAATCAGATGATTTTAGTTAGATACATACGAATCAGATCCAGATGAATCAGATCTGACTAAAAAAACAAACATAGTATTAGTTCGACAAAGTAGTAGCACAGCCCTGTTAAGAAGAGAAATATTCATTAAGGCCTGGAACAGTTCCATGGGTTTGCAAATATATACGGAGAAGCAGCCACTCCGGGTGAAAAAACACTTATCCATGCATAATCGTTTCCGACAGTGTCTAGAAGAAGAGTTTAAAATTTCAATAAAAAAACCGCGTTACAGAGCTTAAAGTTTAAAATTTGTAGTCTACTTTGGCAGTGGTAAAATTGCTTTTGGAATTTGACAAGTCTCTTGCATTAAATTCTTCCATTTTAGGGCCACTTGGTTCGAGTACACCAAATGGTCACTCAAGCCTATTTGTTTAAAAGATCTAAACCTGGGCTTAACTGTAGCTAGTTGCTATGGAAATTGGGATTGGGCAGAAGATTAATAGTATGTTTAGACTTTAGATACCATTTAAAAAGTTTACATTTTGACTTCTGGAAATAAAAAAAATCAAAAATTAATTTAGGTGTGTAATTTCTAAACGACCTCTAGAAACAAAATAATTTTTTGTGAAGTAAAAACATTTTACTTTCGACTTCTGCTTCTGGTATCCAAACACCCTATAACTAATCTAGTTTTAAAGCTTAATCAAAATTATGGGTCGCCAAAACACCCAAATCAGCTGATTTCAACTGACCCAATCCGTATTATGACGGGCATCCGATCCGTTTATCCGTGGATTTGGACACTAGTAGATTTTTATGGATTGGACGTGGGCAAAAATCACCCATCAGTTGGACACCCAACCCTAATGATAATGTTGATATATTATATTTGTATATATATATGAAGGATATTATAGGAAATTGGTAGGTAATATACATAGTTTCATATTGATTAGCTTAATCTTTTTATGAATCCCCAATTTCCCTCATATTATGCGTTAAACATTTACCTTATTTTTTATTTTTTTTAATCCACCAATCCATCCGCATCCAATCCACTCGTTCGCGGTCGACGGGTGTCAAATTCGACGGATAATGGACTTGTCATGGGTGAAAATCTTAAATTCGCCATTTATATGGATTGAATACGGGTGATACCAAATCCGCATCTACTCATCCGTTGCTTACCCCTAATCAAAATGAAGGTTTTTTTGGGGCTATACCTTTTTTTTTTTTGAAAAGTATTTGGATTTGAAAAAGATAAATTACTCTGAAATAAGCTTGAAAAACCCTTTTACATATATTTTTTACAGCAACCTTTCTTTTTTAGTTGTTATAAATTAAATTAATAAAATTATTTATATTATACATTAAAGTTAGTGTCATTGTTAGTGTCAGAGAATTAGGATTACAAAAATAAGAGAGAAGAAGAAGTTAATGAATAAAGATTTGCATGGACAATGGATAAAATTGGAATAAGTCAAGTCTGTAGCTACTAACCTCAAACTGAAGGATTATGTATTCGATACGTATACAAGTCTTCATAAGTAGCTAGAACTAGTCTCAACATTTTTATGTTCCTACGCTAACCTAACGAAGTTGACTTTAGTAATCTACTTAAGCGACTTGAGTTTTGGAGCTAAACTTGACAACCAAACTTGATATACTAACTTTTGGTGGGTTTAACCGAGTAGTGCTCTGGCAAATTGGTTGGAGGCAACCACTTTATCGATTTCTGATTGTAGATGGTGGGTTTTTGACACGGATAAAATAGTAAATTATCTCTCATGTCTCGGATCTGAGAAATACTAAACTTTAAAATTTCTGCAAATGAATTCTTGAGTAAGCGCTTATCCCTACTCTCTCTCAGGTGCTTATCATGTTCTCTCCGTATGTATGGCCAACTACATATACAATCAAATTGATGAATTTAATCAATATTCATTACTATACAAAATCATCATCACAACAGTAGCGCTTACTACAACATTCCTAGATGTTTTATGATTTTACATAAAATCTCAAGCTCCCAGATGGATTGCCCACTAGTATAGAGCAATTTGAGTATTATTTTGGCGCTATATTCTACAGTTAAATTCCCAAAAATTACCTATGTTAATATTCATGCTCAACTGAGCAATATTAACCTACTACAACACCTATGTAGCTTTATATATGGATTTATTTGATTAAAGTACCACAGTTGTACTTAAATTCAAAGTCAAAATTGTGACAGACATAATTTCATAGCTTCTACTAGCTAGAAATCCCACCAGTCACATTAATCCTTTGCTTAAAGAGACAAATAATGCGAATGAGTGAAAAGAATTCAATTTATGGTTTTGAAATGCTTAAACATAAGATTTCCAACACTTATAAGCATGTTAAAAAGTACTTTCAAACACTAATTAGGGTTGAAACTAGATTCGTAACACTTATAAGCGTGTCAAAAAGTATTTTCAAACTTTAATTTTGAAAAAGGAAGCTAACCCTAATTTTCAACGCACCTTGCCTTGCTTGTGCGTTTTACTTCAACAGCAAGGCTTGCATGCCTACTCAAAAGGCAAGCGTGGACATCATGCTTCTCTCCAAAATTTAGTATTTTACTATTTTTCTCTCAACATGTGAGGTGGAACACAAGAGTAAAACGTGGACTCTTGCTTCTTGACAAGTTTGGCATATTATTCTTTTGCTCTCGACGTGTGAGGCTGAGAGTAAAAATGTGAATGTCTTGATTCTTGCTCCAATTAGGCGTTTTGACTATGGCTTCTTAGTATATAAGCTTCAAAACCCTAATTAACACTTTCAAACCCTAATTTTTGAAGAGAGAGACGTCTCTACCACTCTTGCTTCCAATGTGTGTGCCTTAGCCAAGCAGCCCATTCAAAATTCAAGCTCACACGACTTGCTTCTTGTCAAAATTGACATTTTACTCTTTACTCTCAACATGTGAGGCTGAGTACAAGAAGTAAAATGTGAACGTCTTGCTTCTTGCCAAAAATTGGGGTTTTACTCTTTTACCCTCAACGTGTGAGGCCGAGTATAAAGAGAAAAACGTGAGACTCTTGCTTAAGACAAAAGTTGTGTACTCCTCCCTTTTCTTTTCACGTGAATAACTTGATTTGGAAAATTAGGGTTTTGACAAGTTTTAAAATTCTAAGCTATACTAGACCTTTCACGTATATTTTAGTATATATGAAGCCTCACATATAATTTTTCAATACTCAGAAACAAACAACTTGTATTTACGAAATAAGCATGTCAATACAAAATTGACTAAGATGGACACACTACTCCTTATACACAAATAAATACATATTTATTTTATTCTAGTCTACTAGACTCATCAGCTAGTCAAGCAAGACAAGTCTTTAGTCAAGAGACCCGTTGAGAAGGTTTCAATTGATTTAACATCAGTAGTGCTTAATGCTACAATATTACTCGAGGCATCAAATGTCACAAATAAGGGGATATTTCATCAGGGTATTGGTCTGGCGGTCTACGACACGTCGTGCAGCAGTGCACCCACTACAGAGAAATTCCGGAAAGTTCGATCAGCAGTTGAGTAGAGGAGTGGTAAGTTGAGTAACTGACTACTCAGCCTTAATCAAAGTGGATAGAAGTTGTCAACACCTTCTCCACTTCACCACTACTCAACGATCGACAGTTTCCTCCAGAAAAAAGGTCGAGTGGTTACAATAGCTATGATATTTAGACTCTCAATCTATTGACAAAAAAAGAAAAGTTAAGAACAAAACAAGTCTGAATCTCAAAAAATCGAACACACAATAACTCGATCACTTAATTGTTCATAGTTATTCACATAAATTACATCATGCAGAGTCTGATACTCTGACCCCAACCTTCTCTCGCTTCCCTCCCTAAGACCAACCTTTTTCCTTCTTATTTTGTGACTGAAGCAAGACTGGAACGACCATTGTTTAGTTTAGGCCAGGATTGTACAGATTGATCTATCGAATCTAAACAAAATACTTCAACAGTACAAATGTTTAAGGATTGACGAATTATCACCTGTTCACCCCACTTTTCCTAAATTAGCCTTCAATTCGTTTTCTCCACAAACACCGATAAAGCCCCAATTGTCCATTACCTTCATTGTATATGTTTATTTTTTGTCCCTGGCTCACATCTGACAAGTTGAAGTGGAAGGTTTAGTGTAATTTGTACGAGGAACATGGAGTTTTGGAAGGATTTGAAAATGTCGAAGGAACAAACCAATTCCAAACTTGTTGTCGAGTAAATGGGAATGTCATGATATAACAAATGTACGTTTTAAAGATCATATTATAAATGAACTATTATATTTTATGAAATTGTGTTTGTTTTGTTGTTATTCAGAAACAAGATACCGTCAAGTGGTTACCGAACACAAAGGTTCGACAAGGAATGGACATTACGAGATTACCGAACCTTGCTGAGATAATTTATGATAAGGGACATAATGATGTTTGGCATAATCTATAATATCCACCCTTGATGGACTTGTCTTAGAAAATTGGAGAAAGATACTATAATAATGTTCAACAAAGTCTAAGATATCTATTGTAACCGCACCGGTAGTGTAAATCCTAGAAGCTAGCAAATGTCGGGTTTGGGTATGAAGAAACAAAAAAAAAACCGTCGGACCTAACCGGAAAAACCCAACAAAATTTAACTTTAGATTTGTCAGGTTCGGTAAGTTGAAGAAGTTGATTTCACTGTTGAACCTGACAACATTCTCCAGCACTACACCAAATCACCTATTTTAAGACATTGTGTTGCTTCGAATTTAAGCAACACCTATTTTGAGACATAGTTTGCTTCGAATTTAAGCAACACTTATAAGTGTCTCAGATACGACGAACTTGTTCTTTTGAGACTTATGAAATGACACTTATAAGTGTCGCTTATATTAATTAAAGCAACTTATATGAGCGTATCTTAATTAATTAACGACTTAAAACATATAACTAAAGCAATGCTTATAATAATTAAAGGAACACATATATAAGTCTCAAATTATAAAATTATTATTAAAAAAAAAACAATTGGCAATTTCAGAATTTTTAATATTATATGTCCACGCACCTAAATGATTAAAATATAACATCCATTCAAATCATTAGTTTATCTTTGCAAAAATGAAACCAATATCTCAAAAACATAAATTGAATTCAAGTCCTATGAAACAATCTAACAAGGGTCCATGGACTACTACAACTAGATTAGAAAATTTAAAGAGTCCTTCAAACTTAAATTTATCTCAAGACACTTTCTAGCGGAGTTCCTCTCTTCTCATCGATCCTTTCTATCATTTTACGTCCAAGAATACTGCAAGCTTCTATTCCCTTTACATTAACCAACACTTGGTTCCAAATTTAGTTACAACCTGCATACTTCAACAAATATTAGGACATAATTAGTACTTCACCAAACTTTCTACTCCAATGAACTAAATAAGAAGAGTAACAACTAACCTGCCATGATTGAAGAGACTTTGAAGTGAGCTCTGCTACTAAGCATATCCAGTCACCATAACCATCAAAATTTACAAGTTCTGACAACTGCAACAAAACTCCAAATTAGATTGGCAACAATACTCAAGCTAATTCTCATGATCATCAAGGCCCAAATTCCCAACCCAAATACATATGGGTTAAAAACAAGCTTTATAGAGAGGAAATACTTGATGTGTATAACATGTACATTGCAAAGGAACATGTTTGATACTATATTAAACATTTGCAGTCAGATACTGAACTCAAGTAGAAGGAATAATGAAACAACAGAACTTGAAAAATGAGATGCTGCCTTGCCATGTTTGCAGAATTTCTTTCGTTCTGGTCATAAGATGTGCCAAAAACTTGGAATGCTCTGCATCATTCGTGAACAAAGAATGTCTAACAGATGCCAGGCGTACTAAGCATTCCAATGCGTAAAAAGAAGAATGTTTCATATCAAAACCTAAAATGAAATGTATTCATGTAAAAATGGTTTCAAATCAACATATAAAAATATAAAGATCACATACAAATAGTCTGCAGAAGATAAATAGAAAAAAAGACTAGCAGATTATAACTGGATGGATTTTAACTAAACCAATAAATCAGAACTATTCAGTAAGCGCGGTTGATAATTGAATAAGCAAGTGATCAGAGAAAACAAAAAAAAGCCAGATGTGTTCAAACTAAAGCATTACAAACTTAGGTATATACATGTTACATAAAGTACAAGGTTTATCCCTTCTATGAGAGCTAACTATAAACATTATTGTAATGGTAGTGTCTACCTGTACAATACCAAACTCTTCAGAACTTTCATATAAGGATGTCCCAACAAGATGGATCAGAACATCTTAACACTAAACACCCCAGTCCATCGTTAATTGCTATGCTAACATATCCTGCCAAAGTAATACCACCGTCTCAGTGGGAAATAAGATTTATTGGCTCAAACAAAAATCAGAGAACTATAGTTGCTCTAAATGCAAATGAAGATGTTCCAGATGTATTATGTGTAATAAAGATCATTATTTGGTAAAGGCAAAGAACCTTATATAAAAGACTGAATGGAGAAAAATGGTAACTAAAGTAGGATGACCATGAAGTTCCATAAACAACAACATTTAAACTTGTACAAAATACAAACCAATTTTACAAAAAAAATAAAAATAAACATGAAACTAATACTCTATTCTGTCATAGTTTAACATTATTCCTAAGCATTATAATTGAAACTAATTAACTTGTCCAACACGCATTACAAAAGTGATGATTAAAAATAACAACATACATCATATCACAATTGAACTGAGACAGAGGCATACTAATTAACTTTTCCATAATGTTGTATCCCACAGAAAACCGCCTAACTCAGTAAGGTAGTTTATAATCTTTATTATATAAGTACTTAAGAATTAAGAGATGATATACTTAGATTTCAATAATGTTTAAGCGAGCTCAAAAAGAAAACCATCTTACCCAACAACAACACTAGCACCCAGCATCACGTCCACCTTCTCATTGGCCATAATTCAGATCTTACATCACCCCTGACTCGTTGACCTTTGAACCTAGAAAGCACATGAGCGCCAAACCATGCCTTAGTAACCACACCATCAACAACTTCAGAAGCAATAATTGCACGCCTGCACCACCACCAACAATAGCAAGTCCACCCACCCACATGTGTCCTTCCTTAGTAAACAAGCAACTTTTTTAGTATTAATGTTGATGAATTATGATCAATCAAAAAATATTTAAAAGATCTTAAATTCGCAATGCATAAGTTGATAAACTTGCCACTCCACTAGAAGCAAGAACAACATAAATAAAAATTGAAACAAAACAAATCCCTAGTATAGATTGACAATCACTGAATCTATACAAGATAAAACCAAAACAGAAGAAGAATAATCAAATACATGGGATAGAAAAACATAAAAATAAAAACTAAATCAACAAATTAAACATAATAACCCCTAAAATCGAATATATATAGCATTAAGACCAAAAACTCAGCATCATTTGTGTCATAAGAAACATATACCAACAGATCTACAGAAAAAGGAAAGTAGAAAGTTAGGGTTTAGAAGATTTACCTTGTAAACAATAATTGTTTTCACGTTCTTTTCTGATAACATCAAGAACACAATCAATCAACTCAGCACCTTTAGTATAATAATTAAAAAAAAATGTTTCAGAAGATTTACCAGCAGATTGACCAAAAATAAAGTTATCAGGTCCAACTATCTGACCCAAAAAGACCGGATCTAAGTTAATCCATAGTATTAGCCTCAAGATCCATAAGTACAGCTCCTGGAATGAATAAAAATCAGATTTACTTATTACAAATGTTGTTTATAAAAATCAATTTTTGTTTGCATCAAAATCTAATCTTCTCTGAGTTTTAGTTTCTGTTGTTTGGTAAGTTAACTAACGAAAGAAATTCAGGATGATGGAGTTGAAGTAGCATTCAGGGAAAGTAAGTGTTTACTCTCTGTGTCTGCAAGGAGAAGAGAGAAGGAAATAAAACTTTGGTTTGATAAAAGAAAAATTACTAGTTTCACCGAAATATGTATATGTCTAAAAGATATTTCAACCCTTAATCAAATGTACAAAGTGCATAACTTATCTTTTTATTTTCCATAAATATAATTTAAGCGAGACACATAAAAAAAATCAATGAGATCCATCAATTTTATAAGCTACACATAAACGGATGTCATATATATATATATACGCGTCTCAAAACAGAAAAACCAAATGTTATAAATTTCTGGATTATAGTGCAAGCTTAAACCCAGATTCTTAAACCCAGATTTTAGTTTATAAGTTCATATTAAAATATGGTTGTTTAAAAATACCAAACCTGACCTAGCATATGAGATCGATTAGGTCAATATTATTTATTTCTAGCCTACCCTCACACTATCAAGATTACATCATTTAAACAGTAACGCACAAATTATTATACTACAAACCTTTACCTAGTATCAAAAAAATCCCCATAAATTAAAACATAAATAAAAACCTCGTTTACCACTAATTATCTAAACAACCTTTAGGTTAATTCAACTTAACAAAATAAAAAACAACTCCATCCCATTTTATATTCTTTTCTCACCATCAACACTACCAGCACCAGCTCACCACCACCAACCAACACTAGCCAGTAACACCACCACCAACTAGCGTCACCAATAACACCACCATCATTATGCCACCAACAACCAACGAGCACCGCCACCACCACCAGCAGCAACACCACCATCCAGCACCACCAAGAACTAACACACTGCCACCACCAATACCAGCATCACCCCACCATCATCAACCAACACCAGCTGCACAATCATCGCCCCCACCACCGCCATCGCCAACTAGCACCACCACCACTAACCATTACCACCATCTACACCACCAACCAGAACCACCATTACCATCAGCACCACAATCACCATTTGGCGCCAACACCACGACGCCACTACCGATACCAACACTATCCACCACCACCAACTAGGACTACCATCACTGTCAACACCCCCAACACCACCACTAAAAACAACCATATCATCAACATTGGTTTCAACGACAAAATTTGGACGAAAATAAGTTGAAACCAAATTTGGTTTCAACATAAGTTTAATGTTTTCACCAACAAAACATTTGTTTTAAGCGTCGTTTTAATTTTTTTTCAAACCTTAGCTAATCACCAACAATTGGTTTTCAACGATAAAAAACTAGGTAAAAACAGTTGAAACCAAATTTGGTTTCAATATAAACTTATTGTTTTACCATCAAAACATTGGTTTCACGATAAAAGACAGGCAAACATTAGTTGAAACCAAATTTAGTTTAAACATAAACTTATTGTTTCACCAATAAAATGATCCGTTTTAATGTTGTTTAGTTTTGTCAAAATTTATGAATCCAAATTTAATTTGAACATAAACTTATAATTTCACCAACACAACATTGATTTCAAAGATGATGATATATCATCATTTTCTGGTGATGATATATCACAAGGAGGTGCTGGTGGTGGTTGTAGAGGATAGAAGGAAAATGTGTGATGTTGGGGACGGATCTGGAGGTGCTAGTAGTGGTTATAGAAGATAAAAAGAGGAGGCGGAGGTGATGTTGGTGCCGAATTTGAGGTGCTAATGGTAATTGTAGAGGATAAAAGGTGGATGTAAAGGTGTTGTTGGTGACAGATCTAGACATAGTAGTAGGCTTTGGTGGTGGCGTGGGAAAAGAAGGTAAATGTTGGTGGTGTTGGTGGGGAAGGTGGAGGTGGAGGTGTTGTTGGTGGCGAATTTGGATATGGTAGTGGGTTTGGTGGTAGCTTGGCGTTAGAAGAAGGTGATGGTGTGGTGGTGGGGGAGGAAGAGGAAGAGGAGGCGGTGGAAGAAAGAAGAAATGAAAAAAGAGAAGAAGAAGAAGAAGAGAAGAAATAAAAGATATTTTTGATAGGAGAAGGTTTGTGGTATTATTAGAAAATAAAAAGGATCTAATTTAAACGATTTTTAAAATTGGGGGTTTTGTATCAGTTTTGTTTAATATAGAGTTTTTGTCTACTAAGGTCGGTCACCTTGGTGTTTACACCATTTTATGTGTATTAAACATAAATCGAAAATTAGATTTTGTCATAAGACACACTCTACAGTACTTTGGCAGAATGTCAGCCATAAAGTTTCCCTTCTTACAAATATGAGAGCAGACCGGAGATAAGGCGTCTAGTTTTCCCATTGCAGACGAACTTTCCACTGTACATTCTTTTTTTTGCTAAGAAACAAACTAATTACATTAAACAAGAACAAAGTTACAAACATCTAATAGAGATTCCATGAGCTTGGGATTTTGTTGCTGACATAAAAACGTCCCTTTCCATGTCTTCAGATACAACCGACAGAAAAAATAGAGATCAGAAAGAAAGAACCAGCTTGATGGTTAACTCATTGATGAAAGCTTCTCCTTATCTCTCGATCTTAAGGAGATTATGAGAAAGATTTTTTTACAGAACGATATCGTTGGAAAAAATTATCCATCACTTCATAAGGAAAGAAATCCCAGATAGCCTTATTACAATGCTTTCTGATATGAAAAACAAGTATATCATCTATGAAGTTCTTAATACATATTACGTATAACAAATTCAAACTACTACTATTATTTAATATTAATTTGTAGTTCTGGATAAGGTCACTACATCTCTAACTAATATTACCTAAATCCCCACATATATAATTAAAAACTTGAAGACAATCATTGACAAATAGAACTTTGGAAAGATTTTTCTTTTGATCCCAAAAAATTACCATAAAGAAAAACAACTGCTTCAGTAATCCAACTAAAATCTACCTGTAATCCTTTTATTGTATCCGTAGAATTACAATAGATCACATCCAAGCGTATATTAAATTTTTTAAAAGAAACATCTACAAACACCAAATGATCAATTTTATTACGAAAATGTTTTCTATTAATTCTGGTGACTTGCTGTGTAACTGCTGGAACAATATACAAAGTAATTAACATCTTACTATCAAAAATCACTTTATCAAGCTAATAAAAGCCCCCTTAAAAACCACATCACATCTAAGCTTCTAGATATCCCAACAAATAATGGTTCCTAACACTTCAATTCACCCCATAGGGAGAAATACCCAAAAGACTTGTCAAACCAATTCACTGCATAGGTACAATCGATGTATCAACCATCTAACCTTCAAACTTGTGTGGATAGGATAGGATTGGGTCATGCTCTAATTTGGGCCTCAAATGCCATCTTAATTCTAAAATCTACGCAAAGAAAGCAAAAGGCACGTCCAAATACCTCCTAGAATTATTAAACGACTGAGATTGAGTGTCACACTTAATCAACGAAAACGAACGAACCACATCGTTGGCTAATCTTGATTCCTTTATTCCCTTTGATATCACATGAAAAATTCCATCTTGAATTTTCTTGTGTTTTTTTCCTGAACCACCAAAATCTCTACAACAAGAAAAAAAAAGTAAGGAGATACAAAAAAAATAAAAATGGTCGCCTACCATTCCTACTACAACTACTACTTACTGAAGAAGAAAAATGTTTGCAACTTCAATTTCATACAAACCTTTGCTTAGATTATCTCCATTATTTTGTACACCTCCTTCTAGATTAATCTCTCTCAGACTAATTTCTAATACGGGGTTTATGTTAAGGAGAGTTGGTGATGAAAAGAACAGAGTTGTTGGTTCAAAAACGATGACTGAGATGACCAAAGTTTCGGCTTTTAGCAGTAATGGTAACGGAAGTTTTGAGATTACTGAAAATGAAGCTATTTTGGGTAACGGGTCTTCGGATTTTCCTCGAGAAATTGTTGTGTCAAGTGGAATTGAATCGACTATTAATCATTTGGTTAGTACCCGTGTATTCTTGTTTTAGGAATTTATGTTAAATTTGCTTTAGAGTTCGTTATTTGGATGGTTAATTTGGGTCTATGAAATTTAGGGTTTCTGTTGCTACTTGGGTATTCAAAATTGAGTAAATTTGAATTCCGGCTGTTCCTTTTCAGCTTTTGGTTTTTGAAGTTTAGTATATTTCTATTTCTGGGTCTGAGTTTTAGAATGATTCTGTAGTTAGATGATGAACACTTCATAGTTTCCAATCTATACATTGCATTAAAACTAACCAAGACATTTGGAGCTTTGACATTGTGTCTTATACAAGGTAATTAATTTGCTACGCTTAATTCTTGATTAAATAATTTCGTTAATTTCCAGTATGAAGTTAGAACTTAGGTTACCGTTGTTCTTTGATATCTTACTATACTGATATTGCTACTGTACTCATTCTCTAAACATAATATTGAGTCACTTGTTTTTGTTTGCTGAACTTTTTCTTCTGCGATATTGGAACAACCAACTGCGAAAACCATGTCGCGTAGTTGTTCAATCATGTTAAAATTGACAGGAAGTTAAGAAGAATGAGGGGGATTTCAAAATATATATGTTCAATTTTTTTTTGTTAAAACAACTCGTCATAACTCGTCTATGACAAGTTAATCTATTTTTTGATTTTCAATATAGCAATATAGCATTTTCCAAGTAAGGCAATTCACAACTGTTATGTTTGAGTCTCAGAGCAAATGGCTTGTGGCTACAGTTTTTGGAATTATCGTGATTTGGAGGCATGATGCTCTGGGGATGTGGGCTGCAATGGGAGCAGTTGCAAACGCATGGCTTTCAATTACGTTAAAACGGATAGTCAACCAAGAACGACCTGTTGCTACCTTGGGATCCGGTCCAGGCATGCCATCTTCACATGCTCAATCCATCTTCTTCGCTTCTGTCTTTGCTATCCTATCATGTGGGTGATTTTGTATTCCGAGTCTTATGAAACTTGAGCTTAATATTTGTGGATACACCTATGAGAAACCTGTTCACATTATCCTTGATATACACTATCTTTATGAGATATTTTTCCTGAAGTTGGATGGCGCTATATACGACGAAGTTTTATGTTCTGTTACATCATATTACTTCATTCTGTTGCCTGATACTTTTCTTGTCAAAGTAGTCTTATTGTGATTATTTGTGTGGCAGTGGTTAAATCTCTAGGGTTGAATGGAGTTACAGTGACTGTGGGGGTGCTTGGCTTGGCTTTCAGCTCTTATCTTGTAAGCATAGTCTTCTTGTTTTTATTTTTCATTCGAGGTTAACATCAAAAAACTAAGAAAGAACATATGGGTTAAATATAGCAATCTAATGACGTGTTGTATGTTTTTGTTTATCCAGTCCTGGTTACGTATATCACAACGACATCACACTATCAGTCAGGTCGTGGTGGGTGCTATTTTAGGAACCATTTGCTCGATCGTTTGGTTTCAGTCTTGGTATGGGTTTGTGCTAAATGCCTTCATTTCCTTTTTATGGGTACGGATTATTATTGTTCTTGGGGGTGTCACATTTTGTGTGAGCTTTCTGTTGTATGTTATTAAACATTGGCTTATGGATGGTGATGAAGATTAATTTATAGTAAAAATTTAGCTTAGATAAATTTTGCTGTCATGTATCCAAATTCTTTTGTTGTATGGTTGAGGTTGATAGGATAATATGTTTTCTCAAACCATACTGTTGCATATGATGTTCCTATAAAACAGTACTGTTTAGTTCAAGTCTTAACTTGTAACTTATAACTTGTGACTATTGTATTGTACGTCGCTAGGGTGCTTATATGAGTGAGATACTAGGATAATTTTATCTCAGGTGAAATTTTAAAGTAACTTTCTAAACATTTTTATTAAATTTTATATCTAGTTATGTGTATACCAAGTCAGATCGAGATTCCTATTAAAATTCCGTTCAGGCGGGCCGAGATGCACCAAGGTAGGCCAATATTCCCGTAAAAACCTCGGATCGCCGAGATTTTATGGGTCGTTTTGTTTGGATGCCGAGACTGAGAACCCGGCTATAGTGCGCCGAGCGTGATTTTTTTTTTTGGAGAAGTTGCAGCTGTATTTGTGCTTTTGTGGAGTTAGCCAAGGCAGCCAATTATCACCCACAAGTGGTTTTTTTTTTCTTTTTTTGTTTCTTTTCAGTGTTTTCACAGCATGCGTTCTTTTTAGTTGTTTTATTACTATCAATTGATTTTCAGTTTCCTAATTTTGTATAAGAAACTAAAATTAAATAACTTCTGTCAACATTACATTGTGCCAAACAGATTAAATACATATGATTCATACTACCAACTGCAATGTGTACAACTGATATATGCATGACGTACGTAGTAACAGTCCAGTAGGTTAAGTGTTTGACAAATTGTAATACTATTTTCTTAATAACTAGCAGCTTATAATATCTAATTAGCTACATTAGAGTAGTTAACTAAAAATACTGCCTTTATTTAATAGAAAATGATTAAACAGCACTTAGTAAGGCAGTACCGAATGGCCTCGTTTGAGGCTGTGATGGGTCGGACTAGTTTTCGGTAGTACCAAATGGCTTCGTTTGAGGCTGTGATGGATTGGACTAGTTTGCGGTAGTACCGTACTGCTTCTTCTCCATCTATAATAAACTGATGCAGCAACATCCGCAATATATGCATATCCGGCTGAAACGAGATCAGCCACGCATAGGGAAGCGCCCACTTGGAGGCCTACTGGGCATGCAGTTCGACAGTGACTATCACAGTAGTGTGGGTACAGAATAGCATCCGTGCGTGAAACTCCTGCAGGTAGGTTGACTCTCACTGCTGCATCACCACCGCAAGTAAGACCTAGAGCTGATACCATCTCTGCGTACAAATATACACAACAATGTGTTTAGTCATTTATCGTTGATCAGAAAATGACTATTGCTACTGCAAAATATTAATACATTGTATTAGAGTAACACTGTATATGAAAACGTACAACAAGAAAAGAAAGAAAGTAAGAGATCCCAACGTTATTATGAACACAAAAAATAACAACGACAACAACTACGGCAAATTCAAAGACAACCTAACAGTGTCTACAGTATGTATATATACTTATGCAGACTCGCAGAAATAGCGATCAAGGCAAAGAGAAAGCACAATGAAGTCTTAGTAGTAACCATTACGATCGACGGATAAATAGGTTACTTTGCTAATGCTTGAAATTGTTGTGTATGGAGATGAATGGATGATTACTTCTATAACTTGGGATGAATATTAATAGCCAATACTACCTTCTATTTATAGCATGCTAGCTTCATTAAGTTAAACGAAGATACTAATTGTTTACGTTTTAAGAGGAGGCCACCAGCCTTAAAATATACAGTCAATCCATTGATGGTGGTATCCATACTTCGGTAAGCTAATAGATAAACGTACACGTGGTATAATCTAGAATCGATTAAACACTTATTAATTCCAAATTGCCAAATAAGAGTGTTTAGAGCGTCCACAATCGTCGACTAAATCGACGATCAAAGATTAAAAATAATCGATAGTCGACGAAAATGAGCCACAGTCGTCGATTATTTTTAGTATTTGATCGTTGAAAAATCACTGTTCAGGATTAAAAGTAATCGCTGATCGACGATCAAAGTTATAGTCGCGCGAAACTCTACTCCCTCGCTTGTGAACAGACGACGTACCAGCATCTCGCTTAAAAAAACGGGCGAAGTGTTGACATTTCGCCAACTCAAGCGTTATGCTAAACTTTCGCTCCACCAGACGTGTAACCAGCTCGCCTACTCATAAGCGAATAGCAGAGATTTCGCCAAAAATTTCCAAACACGGGCGAGATGCTACCGAGTCGCTTGGGGTTGGGCGAGACCCCAAGGCTACGCTTGGGGTTGGGCGAGACCCCAAGGCCTCGCTTGGGGTTGTAGATACATACGTACAGATGAAGTGAGGGAAAAGAGCCTATTGCTGCATGCCAAACAGAAAAAATACTGTTCACATGGAAAGTAAACTTACCTCCACATAGTAGCTAAACGCTAACTTGCTGATTAACAGAAGTATCCAAAACATTATATATGTGAGTGCATGAGACATGATCCAGTTAGTGAAACCGTGAAATATACGGGCGAGATCTTGGGATCTCGCCTAATACCAAGCGAGGCTAAGAGATTTCGCCCGTGTATTTCACCATCACACGTCATCCACACGTCATCCAAGCGGGCTTCCAAGCTTCCGCTTCAATCCAAGCGGTATCCCTGCATCTCGCCCGGCACAATCTTCACACGAGTTATCCGCACCATACATAGATGAAATCTTGGCCCCTCGCTTCGACCAGCGAAACTCTGATGTTTCGCTTAGTTAGTGGGCGAAGTGTTGGGACTTCGCCTGTGTTTTTTTTGGTAGGCGGTAGGGCAGAATCTCGCTTGTATCAGGTGAGCTAGTAGTCTGTCGTCCGTCTTTTCAAGCGGTATCTTGATACTTCGCTTACGTTCAAGCGAAATCCTATGCCCTCGCTTGATCATACCCCGTTGTTTTCGAGACGGATCAAAGATCAAATTTTTTGATCTTTGATCGTTTGATATCGTCGCATGATTGTGGATGCTCTTAGAAACCATCCCCAGATTTAATCACCATCCCGAGATTTGATTACTTAAACCGGTAACATTATCATTTAACTAAATTCTAAACAATCTCAACTTGTTTCTTAATTTCCGTTTAAAAGTCAAATTGGGGAGCCAATAGCTTCCCACTTGGGGCTAATCAAAAACCACGATATTCATATGCAAAGTTGCTATTAAAGAATAAGACGAAGAAGAGACATATGAGATAATTTACATTTCTCCCTTTTACATAATCTGTGTTTCTTTACAAGCTAAATTGTACAGTACAGTAGTAATATTGTCCGAATGAATGTGCTTTGAACGATAATGTTTTAAACTCCTTTTTTCTTCTTGATTTGAGATTCAAGAATATATATAAACTTGTAATAATTTCTTTCTTGATTAATCGGTGTTAATTTGGCGACGTTGCCATTTGAAATTGCTAAATTAATGTCTATGAAGCTAAGAGAGCATCTCAAACAGGAGAATATGATATTCCTACTTTAACGGTCATATAAGATATATGCTTCTTTTCTTTGAAATTCATCTCCAATGAAAACTTAAAATAATGTGGCAAACGGTTATATTTACATCCTCGTACGCATTCTTTTATTTCAAAGGTTTTCTTAGGGCATCCACAATAACGTAATATGAATGGTTGAATGCTTAAAAAATGGGTCGATTATACCCATCAATCAAAGATCAAAAAATTTGATCTTTGATCCGGGGTAAAAATAGCGGGGGATGATTAAGCGAGGCACTAAACTGTCGTTTGGGGGTAAGCGAGGTACTATTATATCGCTTGGAAAAACGGACGAGCCATTAACACTTCGCCTGATACAAGCGAGATTGTGATCCCCGACTGCAAAACAAACACACAGGCGAGATCCCAGAATCTCGTCCACTCCCCAAGTGGTATCTCACTATTTCGCTTGTGCAAGCGACGTGCCTAAATCTCGTCTAGGAATTGTGCGAAAAGCCGTGCGAAAAAATGATCCGGGCGAGAGAGTAGAGTGTCGCCACTTGGACGTGCGAGGCACTTGTGTGGGAAATAGACGGGCGAGAGGGTGTAGTTTCGTCCGGTGGAGGAGGCGAGAATCCAACCCCTCGCCTGTCTATTTCACTATTTTATAACCCTAAATTTTCCATTTATATTATTCATCTTCTTCTCGCCTCCTGTTGCCTTCATCTCGCCTCCTACCACTCCCAGCCGAAACCCTCCCACAACCCCATTTTCCCAACAAATCTATCATTTGACGAGAACCCAAAACCTCGTTTCCATTTTCATACTTCGCTCAAACATACTCCAAGCGAAATCAAGGTATATCTTCTACCCTAAAAAAAATTAAATTAAATTTTAATTTCATATATAATGATTTTTTTGTTAAATTGGTTGTAGATGTTGTTTAATTACTATATTATAAACCCATTATTGAAATATGAATTTGTGTTATAATTATAAAATTGGGAATTTATTTAGGGTTTATGTACATGTTATGAATTAGGTTTTAAAATTTGTTGTTATTTGTTAAATTGAACATACAATACGAAATTCTTGTAGCTTAATTTTAGTGGCTTTATGTTTAATTTTTGGTTGAATGTAGTATGTTGTGTAGAAATCAAAGGAATTAATTTTGATTTAATTTAAAAACAAATGTGTATGGAATTATTTGCAATTGTGTAATTTGAATTAGATTGGTTATAATTGGTGTAATTGTTGTATTTTGATAATGATGTATGTATTTTTTGGATGTTTGATGTATAATTCTTTGTACAAATGTGTATGGAAATTTTTCTTTCCCTACATGTTTAGGTGGTGTTAAATTAATTTTAAGTGTTTATGCATTGTGGTGATTTACTCAGTTTATTGACAATGTTCTATTATTTGTTTGGCCAGATGTCTAGCAATGTTGTTTCGAGACGGGTTGGCAGAAAGAAAAAAAACAAAAAAGCTAAAATCACAGCGGATTCTGAAGCAGAATCCATGGTCCCCGAGTCGGTAGATGTTCCGGGGTTGGAACATTACACCGCTGTCGAAGATACGGAGGAACACGTTTCTACAAATATCACATATTCCTCCGACGCCAACTTCAGGTTTGACCATCGTGGTTCTCTTAAATCAGTTCTACAGGTCTACAAGAGAATTACTAATGAGTCTAATAGGGTCCAATATATAATAGAAAGGGGAGGTTGGGGCAGATTACTATCCCTACTGTAGTAGATTCATCCCACGCTTTAACTGATTTTATTATCGAGCGGTTTTGGGATACTACAAACACATTTCATTTTTCTTTTGGGGAGCTTGGGTTCACTCCCCTCGATTGAGTTATGTTGATCGGGCTTAGTATCGGTGTCGGGATATCTGTTCCTTATAAGCCCGCTAAGTATAAATTTGAATATGTCCGTGAGAATATCTTTCCTGAACTGAAAGATAATGCGGTATGCAAAATAGAAGGTGTTCCCCAACAATGGGTTTCAGATGCAATAACTCTCAAGTTTTTGACCACCTTTTTTGATAACGATACATTGCACGCGACGAACGATGATAGTGTTCTTGCTGATAAAGTAGCGAGGGCGTTCTATATGTATGTTCTGGGGAATTTCTTTTCCCAAATGCAAAAACCTACATTGATCTTGGATGGTTGGCTTCCTTTGAAAATCTAAATGAAGTTGATCAGTACGACTAGGGTGGTCCTGCATTCTCAAAATTGTATTCGGGTCTCGCCATGACTTCTAGGGGACAGAATCAGTATCCGGGCCGTTCCAAATTTTGGAGGTAATTTATTTAACGTTATTCAAAATTCATTTTCTTAAAATTTAATTGCTATGTTGTTAAATCAGTTTGAATATATTTTTGTTGTAGTTTTTGGGATACGAATATCTAGGGATATTTCGTCCAAACAACACTACTGCTGAAAGTGAACATCAATGGCCTAGACGTCGTAGGTGGTTCGCCCCCCAGAAGAAGGGTATTGACATCGTGAAGTCAAGGACTGAACTGAATCAGTTATCCGTAGAGGCCGTGACTTGGCAACCATGGATGACTGCAGTTAACTACATACCAGAAGAAATTGGTCGCAAAGAAATAGAACTTTCTGGAAAACGGGTTACATTCACCTGGCTCGGCACTGTAAGTTTCCTAGTTCTTTTCTCGTACTCCCTTTTTTTTCAACTCGTACTGCTGTGAAATGGTTGATATTTATTTATTGTCATTTTATTGGATAAAGAACAATATGTATCTCGGAGACCGTTGTTGGAGGAAGAACAACCCAACTTGGGGTATTCCTGCAAACCCCCCTAGTTGCATTTCCAACTTCGTCGACGACGAGATTGAGGACATGACAACCAGATCTCTCGTCAATTCTAGTAAATACGCGTGTCGTGGAATACGAGGTTTATTATGAATATTGGGTACATGTTACCAATGCCGGGTTCAAACAATGATATCAATGTGATGAACCGGTCGTATATCTTCAACAAGCTTATCAAAGGTAAAACACCGGCAATTAACTTTTCAGTCAATGGAAATCAATATAATATGGGGTATTATCTTGGGGATGGAATATACCCAGAGACAACAACTATTGTGACTACCATAAAACATCCTGATTCCCAAAAGAAACAGAAATTTTCAGCTATGCAGGAAGGTTGTCGAAAGGATGTTGAACAGGGGTTCGGGGTACTACAAAGTCAATTTGCAATTATCAAACAACCCGCAAGAATGTGGAATCCTGACGTGTTAGCATATATAATGAAAACTGTCATTATTTTACATAATATGATAGTGGAGGATGAACGTTTTCCCGGTGACTGGCTGCATGACTATGAACAACGCAGCCATGGTGCTCCGTATGTCATTTCAAGGGACAACACTGCTCAACTTTCAAGAATGGTGAAGGACCAACGCAGACGTGCAATATTCGATAAACAAACTGGGGTTCGTTTGAGAAATGACTTGATCGAACACATATGGTCATCTGTTGGGGATGAGTGAACTTTTTTATGGGCTTTGGGGGTAAATGTGTTGTAAGGACTACACTTATTAGTTGCGTTTATATTTTAATTGTTCTTTCGAGTGCATCTAGTATCAGAAGTAATTTTATAAAATAATTCTTAAAAATTAGGAGCCGTTAAAAACATATAAATCTATTGGTATTAAACTAAACTGAAAATTCTAAATAAATTCATGAAAATAAAAACTCAATATGACAATGGTAAATAATAATGGCCTCTATGATTGGTTTAATCTTTTCCTCAAAATTTCACCCTTCCTCAGTTCGATGTACTGTCTTGATACATCATCCATTTGTGAGATATCCATCGTCATTATACGGAATTCCTCTTCTGCTTCTTTCCTAGCTTGTATTGCCGCAAACTTTGCATATGAATCAACTAATTTAGCTTCAAACTTTGCTTTATTAATAGGTAATTTTGCTGCAAACTCAGCTTCTCTTTGTGCCATCTTCATATCTCTTTGTTCCGTACATTTGGTGTTGAAGCATTGTTGCTCTCTATAAATATTTTGTATCAATTCCTGTTGTTCAGTAAATTTTGCTTTCCCTTTTGTCTTTTGTCGTTTAGCCTCTTTTTTCCCCATTGGACGGATTATTGTGTTTGGGATATCTCCTAGGTCTTCAAAGGCGCTGGGACCATCTAGGCTTAAGTATGGTGTGTCCTGTACGTCCTGAGATTCATTGTCGTAATCAGACTCTGCTTGTGATGAATCGAAAACAAATCTCGACCTTCTTGAATATTTAATATTTTCTAGCATAACTGTGTAGCAATCTTCATGCTTAAAACTTCGACCAGTGACTTTCTTGAAAAGCCTATGGACTTCTGCGAACTGTGTTTCAATTCAATTTGT
This sequence comes from Papaver californicum, assembly GCA_023531435.1. Classification (NCBI taxonomy): domain Eukaryota; kingdom Viridiplantae; phylum Streptophyta; class Magnoliopsida; order Ranunculales; family Papaveraceae; genus Papaver; species Papaver californicum. Next base: position 5,858,559 of record JAJJMC010007665.1, read on the forward strand.
TAAAGGATATATGGTCGTGTCGTATTCAACCAAAATAATCGAGTTCTTATTCTCTAAAAATATAATGAAGTATAGGAGTAAGAAAAAGTTCGTTCCCACAAGGAGGCAGCAATATATATGTATTTTCAGTCA
>JAJJMC010007665.1:5859090-5882641 GCA_023531435.1 Papaver californicum
GAGAAATTGACAAATGAATTGTACACATCGTAACATCTTCGAAAGACAAAAAATTTGGACCTCTTGCTTTTGATGGTGGCATTTTACTAATCGATTTCAAATAAGAATCAACTTTAGAATTTTCACACACAATATGTATGAATTCTGTAAAATACCATTGGTCTCGTATCTCATATATATAGGGTAAAAATATAGCCGTTAAACTACCAACGGTAAAATTTCAACGACAATATTAATGGTCACCTGAGCGAAGTGTTCGAGTCTCGCCCGACCACAAGAGAAGTCCTCTAGGCTCGCCCAGATTCAAGCGAGTCCTTGGAGTCTCGTCCAAGGGTAAGTGAAATTGTAGCATCTCGCCCGCGTTTTAAAATTTTGGGCGACATCTCAGCATCTCGCTTATGTGAAGGCGTCTTGCTGGGGTCTCGTCTGGTGGAGCAGAACTTTAGTATCCCGCTTGAGATGACGAAATGTCAACTCCTCGCCCGTGTTTTTAAACGAGATTCTAGGAGGTTGTTCGTTCACAAGCGAGGGGTTATGATTTCGCGCGACTATAAATTATAGTCGTCGATCAGCGACGAAATTTAATCTGGAACAATAGATTTTTTCGATTAAATCCTATTTTTGATCGACGGTTGTGGCTTCAATTCGGCGACTATCGATTATGTTTAATCTTTAATCGTCAATATAGTCGACGATTGCAGATGCTCTTAGAGATGGTAAATAACCTAGTCATCATTATCTATGACTACAATTAGATAATCGAATAGTTAATTTTAGATCAATGGTCTAGAAAGTTCCCTACTAACAATAAAGATAATTATGGATAATTATGGTTGAAGAAATTTTTTACTTCACCCCCTTTTTATGTTAAATCCCACATTCGCAAAAAAAGACTTTCACATATCACTTACACCAAATTACCATTGGAGTTGCTCTTACAGGGGCATGTTAGCCTCATATCGGAGGTAACAGTCGCATATTGGCTTCATAATCAGAGGTATCTTTCAGGGTTTTCTTTGGATCAATTTTTGTCATTAGTTGGAAGAAGGTGGTTTTTGAACCACGACAGTTAGTTATCTGGTTTGCATGTTCATGGTTGTTGTTAATTTGTCAGTGTGTGTGTTGTGGTTTTTATTTGAGTTGTGCTCTTCTTGTTTTGGAGCACTACGGATATTCTGTCTGAATCTGTTATTTTCTTTTCTTTTTGGTCAAGTGTATAATTTAGATTCAAGGCACCCCCTTTCATGTACTTTAAATACTTCATCTTTGTTATGAACCAACCATTCGCACACAACACTCAAAAGCACAAACAAAATATTTTATCGATCATATACGCTAACTTCTTCACAATTGGCATAGATGAATAAATGAAATAAAATGAATAAAGATACATGAGCAAGCTAGAACAAAGTAGTCACACATTTTTCAAAATAAATAACATAATCACACACGTAATCAATAAAAACCATGTTCTGTTATGAACTTATCACCTTTGAGTAGTTCTTTCTTTATCATTGTGTTTACAATTTCCCCTTCCAGCTCCATGATGGAGGTGACAGAGCTAATTGCATCGACTGCGCACACACTATCCACGTCCAGACACATTAACGCCACCACTCTTGTTGTGTGCTAGTACATTTACACCACCTGTGTTGCCGTTCGAGAGAGCATTTACACCACCTGTGTTGCCATTCGAGAGAACATTTACGCCACCTGTGTTGCCATTCGAGAGTGCATTAACGCCGCCGGTGTTGCCGTTCGAGAGAGCATTAACGCCGCCTGTGTTGCCGTTGGAGAGAGCATTTAGGCCGCCTGTGTTGTCGTCCGAGAGAGCATTTACGCCGCCTGTGTTGCTGTCCGAGAGAGCATTTATGCCATTTGTGTTGCTGTCTGAGAACACATTTACGCCGTCTGTGTTGCTGTCTGAGAACACATTCAGGCCGCCTGTGTTAGCTAACCGCCTCTGCATAGATTAACAAGGAACTGTTAGAAAAGATATTAGAGAACACAAAAAACAAATGAAATTTTCCAATGGGGATGGCTGCCACACATTTTTAGTCTGATTATCTTAGGTGTTTGTATCAATTACTTGTCATCTGATATTTCAAAAAGATTTCCAACTTTCTAGACTACTAATATTGGAAGACTAAGTACTTACTGCGTCCACGACGATTGAAGATATCATGATCACAATAAGAAAAAAGATCGCTGAGAAAATGCTGATTTTCACCATTTCTTGTTTTCTTAATCAACTTTACTTAAACTCTGATACAATTCTCTCGTTATCAAAGATCTTCAATCGCCTTTATTAGAAATATAGCTGACTTTATAAGACTTGTATATACAGGAATGCTCTATTTATAAAACTACCTTTTATGCTCACCTGGAATAAAGACAGTTGTTTTTATTATTGAAGAGATTTTCTTTTAGACATCCGATCTTCATATATTCTAATTTATGATTTCAAGTCGTGCATCGTGAGAGAAAATATTAAGTTTTTGGTTATGACTCATCGATGATTTTAAGTTTTTAACACTTACCGGTAAACACGTCGTAGCGCCGGTCGTATCACGATGAGCTAGCTGTTAGCCAGTTAGGTTGTGCATTTCCACCAAGAGAATTTGGGCCCACAGCTTCTTCAGCACACTCATAAACTCCTCCTCTCCTCTCAGTCTTAGCCCATTTGTCTCTAAATCTCTATAGGGAATTTTAGGGAATTTTAGGCTTAGGTCTAAAAAAATATTATTTTTATCATCAAATCTAAAATATTTTTTAATTTCTGTGACATTCGTAATTATTTGAAATTAAAAAAAAAACTGTATGACTTTTTAGACATCCTATTTTTTAGGGTATAATTGACAAGCAAACTAGAATCACTACAAGAAAAACGGGTTTAAGCGTCTAAAATCTTAGCAAGAGCTCGGAAATTGAGTCGCTTAAACAGTTTAAGCGTCTAAAATTGCAACTGCCAAAAATTTTGGCGGCAATAAACATGTGTCCACTATTATTTAGCAACGAAAAAAATACACTTAATCGCTAGATCCTTTGTTCAAGTAATTTATAGCAACTAAAATAATGAACATGTAGCTATTCTTTTTGAGGCACCGATTCGTAGCAACAACAAAATAAATTCGTTGCTCAAACCTCTCTCAGCAACTAAGTTTGAACCACAACCAAATATGTTTAATTGCTAGATCTGTTTTTCAAGTAACTTATAGCAGCTAAAAGTTGATCATGTAGCTATTCACTTTGAGGCACCGACTCGTAGCAACAACAAAATAAATTGGTTGCTCAAACCTCTCTCAGCAACTAAGTTTGAGCCACAACCAAATATGTTTAATTGCTAGATCTGTTTTTCAAGTAACTTATAGCAGCTAAAAGTTAATCATGTAGCTATTCACTTTGAGGCACCGACTCGTACCAACAACAAAATAAATTGGTTGCTCAAACCTCTCTCAGCAACTAAGTTTGAGCCACGACCAAATATGTTTAATTGCTAGATCCATTTTTCAAATAACTTATAGCATCTAAAAAAGTGATCATGTAGCTATTCACTTTGAGGCACAGACTCGTAGAAACAGAAAATGAATTGGTTGCTCAAACCTCTCTCAGCAACTAAGTTTAAGCCACCACCACATGTTAAAAAATGAATTACTTGAGGGAGAAAGATAGACCGTGTGATCAAAATCCATCAACGCTTTATATCTAGTTCTATCTAGTCATACAGATTGTGATCCGTGTGACTCATTGGAAAAAAATCGTATCTGTCCATTTTAGTACGATTATACTTAGTTATAACACCCTTTTTTGATTATTTTTAATTATTTTTGCCTAAATATTATATATTTTAATTAGTAAAATATTCGTATATTTAATATCGAGGAATATGTATTTATGGAAGAAAATAAAATTAATAACCTGAGAAAAAATCCAAAGAATAATGATTTCCCAAATCTATATTTATATCCATTGAATCAGATATTTTTGGCTTTCTATTGGCCAGACAAACAATTTAAGGATCATTGTGTGTGTATGTTTTAGACTTTAAAAACGAAAATAATGTTTGTGTTTAATTACTCCATTTTTGGTCAAATTGATGAATAATGAATAAAATTTGGTGAGATTGAGGAATATTCAATAAAATTGTTTACCATTAGACTTAAGTGTACAATTTAGGGTCCTTTCTAACAGCTATTTGATACTAAAAAAGATTTCATTAACCTCCATAATTAGCGGGATTAAGGATCCAATTTGAAAATTCTGGAGAAACATCATTTAATAAAAGAAAATTCTTTCCCTTCTTTCCCACACCGAAAATAAGCGTAGTTGGAAGTAGTTGTGAGTCTTGTTACATGTGGTGGTAGGACAGTAGAGTGAAAGCCATATCGAAAATAAGCGCATGGTATGCATGATATGAAATTTGTGAGAATTATTGGTTCAATTATATTTGAAAGCAACCATCCGTTGTAGTCTAGGTGGCCAGGTGGCCAGGATACTCGGCTCTCACCTGAGAGACCCGGGTTCAAGTCCTGGCAACAGAATATTTTGGAATGGAATTTTGTTGTGATCTAGTCTACTTGGTGGGTTAGAAACTGGTTTGTGAGAACATAATTTTGGCTCCTCGTGTAATTTTATCCAGTTTTACATTTCGTTAATAGCTTTTTATCTTTTTAGGTTCTTGCTCCCCCGTTGTTTGGCCACTGTACTTTAGAAAACAAAACAAAATGAAACAGTAACTCTTGAATGCAGAAAACACTGCGCAGTAGGATATACAAGCAAATATAAAGAACAATCCAAATCCTAAGTGTGTTAAGTTTTTACACATCCTTACTCAGAATCGGCTGCCGAACCGGCCTAAGATAGTGCGGCATTACCACCATTTTAAAAAAGAAATCAATTTTTGAAGTAGAAATTTAAGATCTTAATATTAATCCAATAGTGTTAGAAGAGTTGTTTTCATCCTTTGTTGCTTTTCTGAGTTCAACACCAAAGCTTTCATATTATTGTTGCTTTGGGTTTTAGGATGATTAAAGAGGAAAAAAAACAAAAAAAATAATATGGACTTAACGTGAATCGAACACACAACCTTCTGATCTAGAGTCAAAGACGCTCCCATTGCGCCACAGATCCTATAGTTGACATTGTACCTCACATAAACGAATTACTATCTATGAATTGTTGAACCTTGTAATTACAACAATTACAAATTTAACATTTACAATCATCAAAAAGAAGGAAAGAGAAGGATCCATTTACCTATGAACTGTCATTTTTTAGTAACACATTCTTATGTGTAGTATGTAACATTTAGATATGAGAATGCACATATGTAACATTTAGATTTGTAGTATTGATGGAGTACCTATGAACTGTCATTTTTTAAAGTCATTCTTATGTACGACCATTGATCAGGTTGGAGAAGGAAAATCCTGGGAAGTCATAATGAAAGAAGAGAAAATCAGTGTTGGAAAAGCCAAGAAAGGATAAGGTCCTAGAACAAGAATTTGATAGTACTATTTTGATTCCATTCTTTTTAGTGAGATTTCTATGGTTTGTTTATGTCTTTTAGATTGAATTATAATGGATTACATATGTGCTACTATTTCAGGGCTTGAATGACTTCTGATGGAGAAGTACTATCCGAAGGTTAAGGGAGCAGACAGAGAATTGGGTATTTTGTGGAACAGGTGTTACAGCTTGCATTCTTGCTATGGTGAGTGTTCTCCTTTAACTTAAAAGAGTACATACAGAGCAGCCGTCAATATCAATAAAAGAGTGATTTGGTACCATTCAACTGTTTAATAAAGCCAACTCTCTGTTAATATGTCTGTATAGGTTTCAGATCTTATGTTGGTAGCTTTTCCTAATGCCTTTTATTGTTAAGCTGTTTACCCAAATACTAGTAGTATAGGTATTATACAAAGTGTAAACTACTATTTTATTTATCTGGTTGGTTTATTTTCTTTTTAATTTTACAGGGTCAGTCGTTCCCTGGTGTATCAGCCTGTGCAGTATCCTTTAACGGGTCCAGCTGGAAGGGGATTTTGTCCTAATCGGGGACTTTCTGGTGCACATGTGACCAGAATTAGTTGGTACTGGATGAAGCTGTCCAAACTAGCTTTGTATCAGGCTTAGGAAAAAAACTCAGCTCTATCTTCATCAAGATTGTGGAGATTGTAAATATTTTTTAAAGAAATAATTAATTGTATTTTTTTTCCTTTTCTGTAAAGAGTGTAACTTTTTTAACAAATGACATAAATTGAATTATGTGATATAATTATATTTAATTTTGTTTTTAATTTGGTTCATAATTTTAATATTAATTTGGGATTATTAAAATTAGAATATGTGGAGTAATTTGTGGAGTAATTGAGCATAAAAATTTGGCAGCTTAAAAACTTGAGCAACCAACTCAAACACAAAATTTTGGCAGCTTAAAAGTTTGAGCAATCAATTTCAGGCAAGCTTAAAAGCTTAAGCAACCAACTTCAGAACAATCAAAACCAAAAATCGCTTGTAGCAAGTAAAATCATTTGATCGCTTAAAATTTTAACCAAGTAACATCAGGTTAAGTTGTTCCATGTATCTTCCAGCTAGGTAGTTTAATAGCTCCTAAGTCATAAGTTGCTTCTAGAGAGTAAAAAAATTTGTACCTCAAAAGCTTGAGCAACCAACTTCAGGCCAATCAAAATCAAATCACTTTTAGCGAGCAAAATTATTTTATCGCTTAAAACCTTAACCACACAATTTCAGAAAGAGTTGCTCCATGTATCTATCAACTAAGTAGTTTACTTGCTTTAGAATGATTGGTATATCTGAAGCGATTGATATTTTACTTGCTATATTGGTTGGTCTAGATGTTAGGCGATCACAATTTTACTTGCTCCATGTTAGTTGGTCTAAATGTTAAGCAATAAGAAAAGTACTCGCTTTAGGTTAGTTGGTTTATTACTAGAGCGATGCATGGTCTCTCAAGGCTTTGACATACATGGCTTTGGGCAACCAACGGAGCGAGTGCCACTTTTAGTCGCTATAACTGTTATATCGACTCAAAAGGGGCTTTAAGCGACTTAAAACGAGTCGCTTAAACCCATTTTTTTTGTAGTGAATATAACATATCTAAAAATTTGTGCCTTAAAATTTTACAAATTTTTTCGCGTTGAAAAGTTTTCAAAGAGATCTACGTAACGACTACAAAAAACAATATCAAATTTAGATTTTTTACGAAAAAATCGGAGATGTTTGTCCTTTTAGGCACAAATTTCAAAAATCGGATGCAACCATTATGTAGCCACCACAAAAGATGACATTATGCAACCACCTCAAAGGATGCAGAACACTGTATGCAGCCGTAACACTAATTTACCTTTGCAACAACTAAAACGATGTATATATCTAAAAATATCATTCCAAAAAAAACAAAACAAATTACGCAACCACCACAAATGATGCATAACACATTGTGGAGTCATATTTAGATTCATGCATCCACTAATTTGACTATGCAACCACTGATTAAAACGATGTATATGCCTTGAAAATAACATTCCAACAGAGAAAATGATGCATAATTCATTATGCATCCATTTTTGTAGTTGCATACCAGATTATAAAGCTATTTTTGTAGCTGCATAACAGATTACGAAGCTATTTTTTGGTTGATAACAATGCTAACAACAAAGTGGATGGATAATGCAATATGTTGTCATTTTCTCGACTGCATAACAAACTATGTAGCATTTTCTATAGCCGCATAATAGATTATGCATCCATTTTCTCGACTGCATAACAACTTATGTGGTCATTTTTGTAGCTGCATAACAGATTATGCACCCATTTTTCTTATTGATTTTAGTTTTAACAAAAAAGTTGTTGCATAATGTGCTATGCAACCATTTTCGTAGCTGCATAACAGATTATGCATCCATTTTTTAGTGCTAAATAAAAAAAGTATATGTATAATGCATTATGCATCTATTTTTTCAACTGCATAATAGGTTGTGCAAACATTTTATAGCTGCATAACAGATTATGCAGCCATTATAAAAAAAAACTTACAAAAATCTTTCACTACAAAGAATTATAAGACTTACAATTACAATATCAAGATACAATTATTCTGTCATCGATAACACAATAATTAAATCGCTCAAAAGTGTTTCACTAGTTGCTCTTCGATGTGTTGATCCAGATGTACGACAAATACCTAAAATGGGGCAAGTAAGTGTACGGGCCGATTTTTGAGAAACATAAGACCACACGGAATAGAAACAAAAACAAAATTTTGGAAAATAGAAATGATACTCGTTTGGGTTGGTTTCAGATACTGTCGGTTAGAAATAGCCAAAAGGTCATTGCCGGCACTACATAACGTTAATCTAGAATGCTATACTATGCTAGAACATTATCTTGTGCAAGTGTGCTCAATATTTGTGCACAACATCTAACACTATCATGTCCAGGAGGTACTTGCTCAATTCTGCAAGTGTTCTATAGAGTGGAGTGTCCATCTAATATAACTCTTAAACAAGTGATCAGGATCTAAGTTGGGGTTGATGTATTTTTTGGCTTAAAAAGATAAACGAAAAAGTTAAACTTGAATACATCAACCCCAACTTAGATCCTGATCACTTGTTTAAGAGTTATATTAGATGGACACTCCACTCTATAGAACACTTGCAGAATTGAGCAAGTACCTCCTGGACATGATATATTGTATTGTATGAGAAATATAAACGAGAAAGTTAAACTTGAAACCACTCAACCTGTTGTGAAACCCCATCAATGGCGAGAATGTAACAGTATAAGTGATAATCTAAACTTAATCCCATTACTTTATTTTGTTCTATGATTAGTGTATTAAATTAATAATGGTGATTTTTTGCATTTTAGTCGTCATGGTTCTCATCCAACGACCATGACGACTTATGATGTTCTTTATTAGTCGTTGTATGAGAAATATGACGATTTATTTTTGGTGCTTTTCAAAATTGAAAAGAAGATCAAAAGTCGTCATAGACCTAATCCATGAACCATCACGACTGCTTAATTATTTTTAAATAACCATCATGGTTAAAAAAATTTCACCATGACGATGATTTATTTATAAATACCGAGTGTTTTTACGTAGAATTTTCGTATAGTCTAATAGCTACCTAACATGTCATATCAATTATTATTACACTCGCCTTACACCTGTATTTCATCTGCCAGAATAGACGAGCTTGGATGCGTCTGTTAGCATCAGTGTGCTGGCTTAAGTGCGTTAGTTAGCTTCTGTGAGCTGGCTTAGGTTAATGTTAGCAAAGTATATGTTAGCATTAATGATAAAAGTGTACGTTAGAATTAGTCAGTTTGTTTTGTGTTTCTGTGAAGTACAAATAGAAACTGATTGATTCCAATCAATTAGGTCGTTCAATTCAATAAGAAATATTGTTGTTCTTTACTGTTCTAAATCAAGAACAGATTCTTTACAGAGTTCTTGATTACTTTACTTTGTATTTGTAATTCTTGAATCATCCTTCTATCATGGTATCAGAGCACATGGTTTATGATTAAATCTTCTCCTAGTTTCTCAATCCAAGTCCGGATCCAGATTTTTTGGTTATAATTCGTGAATTTTCATCATCAATGGAAAACCCAACTTCAAATTCGATATCCAAGGTTCCATTAAATCAGTTAATGAATCTTATCACTCTCAAACTCAAGGAAGATAATTTCCTAACATGGAAGAATCTTTTACTTCATGTTATTAGGAAATTCAAGCTTATGCACTACCTGGATGGGACTTATCAATGTCCAGAACGTTTTACAAGTTCAAGAAATCAATCTAATAGTATTGAGAATCCACTCTATCTCGATTGGATAGATGAGGACTCCACAATAACCATGTGGATTAACAACACAATATCAGATTCTGTCATTGCCTAATTTGCAGCTGCACCAACTTCACATCACCTATGGAATAACATTGAAGAGAGATATGCTAGATCTTCATCTACACATTCAATAAAACTAAGAACAAAGCTGTTGGCAATCAAACAAGGTAATAAATCTATATCCACTTTAATGGATGAAATAAAGACATTGTCAGATCACCTGGCTGCTGCTGGAGAAGTGGTATCAGACAAAGAATTGGTGGTAATTACTATATCTTCTTTAAATTCTGAATACATCCCTTTTGCCACATCTATGAGGCATAGATGTCCACCAGTTTCATGCATTGAGCTTCATAATAACCTTCTTAGTGAAGAAATTATCATAAGTCAAAGAAACACTGATCTTCTTAATCACACCACAAATCAAGTTTTTCAAGCACAATTCTATCCATCAAGACCTCCTTTCAGAGAACCTAGCTCAAGATTCATACCATTCTCACCCTCATACAACAAAGGCACATCAACTTCATTTACCAATAACTACAGACCTGTCAGTTCCAATTATCCTAGAAGGAATTTTAATACTTATGGAAGAGGATCTGGATATAAGCAATACACTTCACCATCTAGACCAAACAAAGACTACAGAAAGTCCAATACATACCCATCTATCTGCCAAATCTGTGGTAAACCAGGGCACAATGCCTTGGAGTGCAACAATAGACTCAACTTTTCTTACAACAACACACAGAATCCAGGTAATCTGTCAGCTATGTTGGCTTCAGCTAATATAATGGGAGAAAACCCATGGTATGCTGATAGTGGATCTACAACTCATATAACTCCTAACAAGTCTGAAATGCAAGCATCTACTACCTATGAAGGTCTTGATAAGATCCAAGATGCAAATGGTACAGGTATGTCCATCACTCATTCTGGTTCTTCTGTTAAATCAACACCAACACATTTCTTTAACTTAAACAACATTCTTTTAGTTCCAAAGGCAAATCAGAATTTGCTCTCTGTGCACCAGTTCACATCAGATAATAATTGCTCAATAACCTTCACTTCTACTGGATTTTGTGTGAAGGACTTATCAACTGGGAGGATACTTTTACAAGGGCCTTATAGTAATGGTTTATATCCCATTCATTGTTTGCATCAGTCATCCAATAAAGCTTACTCCACAGCTTCAACAACAATATCCTCTGAAGTCTAGCATAGTAGGTTGGCTCGCACCTCTTTCAAAACAATGCAATGCATTTCTAAGGTTCTTTCATTACCATCAGTTGTGAGTAATCCAATCACATGTAATGCTTGCTCTCTAGGTAGGTCACACAAGTTACCTTTTACACTGTCAGATAGTTCTAGTAGCAATCCATTGGAATTGCTTCATGTGGACCTCTGGGGACCAAGTCCTGTAATGTCTTTGTCAGGGTATAAATATTATGTAGCAATAATAGATGATTTCACAAGATACTGTTGGTTCTTTCCTTTGTGTGACAAAGATGAATTCAAGAAAGTTTTCTTTAATTTTAGAGCTTATATTGAGAAACAACTAAATTGTTGCATTAAAACAATAAGAACTGATGGTGGTGGGGAATTCATTCATCACCAGTTCATCTCTTATCTTTCTCTTAATGGCATAGGACATGAGTTGTCTTGCCCTCACACTCCTGAGCAAAATGGAGTGGCAGAATCAAAGCACAAACATCTTGTAGATGTTGGCAGAACTTTACTCATCCAGTCAGGCATGAGTGAGGCTTTTTGGGTAGAGGCATTTTCCACTGCCAATTACACTATCAACGGGCTACCAACAAAACCTCTGGGATATCTGACTCCTTATGAGAAACTACTTCACAAAAAACCAGACTATCATCACCTAAGGTCTTTTGGCTCTCTTTGTTATCCATGCTTAAGACCATATGCAGCACACAAGCTTGCACCAAGGAGTATCTCTTGTGTTTTTGTGGGATACAGTCCTGTTCAGAAGGGATATAAATGTTTGGATCCCACAACTGGAAGAATCTATGTCTCTAGACATGTGACATTTAGGGAATGTATTTTTCCTCTCAAGTGTGGAACATCCCCAAGCCATGCTGTTCAAGTAGATGCATCTTTAACCACTTCTATGCACTCTCCTTCTACTGTGCACATTCCAGGTAACTCTCATTCCAATTCTGCTGAAGATACTACATGTACTACTAGTTCTAATATCATTGGAGATTCTCCATCCATACCAACAGTCTTAAATGATCATACAATGCAAACCAGAGGGAAATATGGAATTCATATTACTCTACAAAACACACATTCTCTACCATCATTGCTGCCCAAATTCCACCACTTACACCTACATGCTTCAGTCATGCAAACAAACATCCTAAGTGGAGACAAGCTCTTGTAGAAGAGTATAATGCTCTAGTAAATGCAGAAACATGGTCAAAGGTTCCCTTTTCATCCATCCATGAATTTAGATGGCTGTAAATGAGTTTTCAGGCTCAAGTTTAATCCTGATGGCACTATAGCAAGGTACAAGGCCATACTTGTGGCTAAAGGATTTCACCAACAGGAGGGGTTGGACTATTCAGAGACATTTAGTCCAGTAGCTAAATCCACAACAATTAGAATACTTTTGTCTATTGCTGTTAACTTTGATTGGGCCATATCTCAGCTTGATGTAAGCAATGCCTTCCTTCATGGCGACTTATCTGAGGACATCTACATGTCTCAACCACCAGGATTTCTAGATCCAGACTATCCAACACATGTATGTAAGCTAAACAACTCTCTTTATGGTCTAAAGCAAGCTCCAAGAGCTTGGTATGCCAAATTGAACCAGATATTACTCTCCTATGGCTTCTTAATGTGCACAGCTGACAACTCTCTTTTCATTCAAAAAATGGGTTCAAGAATAACCTACATTCTGGTCTATGTAGATGACATTTTTAATAACAAGTAGCTCATCATCCTACTGCACTCAGTTTATCACTCAGTTACAAGGTCACTCTCCAGTTAAAAATCTGGGGACTTGCACTATTTTCTGGGACTATATATAAGTCAAAAGAAATGCTACTTCTCTCTTTTTATCTCAGACAAAGTATGATTTGGATCTATTGGAAAAGCACACTATGTATGGTGCCAAGCCATGCTCCTCACCTGTGCCTGCCAACTTCAGCATCCACCTGGAATTCCTTTACCTGATCCAACACCTTATAGGTCCCTTGTTGGAGCACTTCAATACTTTACCTGGACTAGGCCAGAAATTTCTTATGCAGTGAACCAAGTATGTCATTTCATGCAAGTGCCAACTACTACTCACATGATTGCTGCAAAGAGAATACTAAGATATATAAAAGGAACTGTGGACTATGGTCTTCTATTCGCTAAAGGCCTTACTGCACTCCATGGCTACAATGATGCTGATTGGGCAGGTGATGTGATTTTATATAGTGGTAAAAAGAGGTTCGATTCTCGAACTTGTGAAGGTAATGATTTTAGAAAATATTGGACTAAATCTAAACTAATAAAAATCAGGAAAATAAACTAGAGATGATTTTTAGAAAATATGGGGAAAACCAGGAATCAGGAATCAGTTATTTCTAACAATTTATGTGATTAATCGGGTAATTCTTTTAAATAAATTAAGCTCAAATATTGCCAAAATAGGTTTTATGCAAACAAGTAAAGGTAAATCATAAGCATGGGACATCAGAGGTTGTTAACCCAGCATGACCCATCAAACAAAAACACCTGAATGAAAACCGTTTTTTCTATTTCAAAACTATGCAATTTTAATAAGTAAAGAATTATAATTAATTAATTAAAAATAGACATACCACATAAAATTGAGAGAAAAACCTCCTCCATCATCCCAGTAAATATACTTAGCTCATGGTGAAGAAAACTTGCTCAAAAGATCTTTTCATTGCTCAAAATATTGATTACAAGGTTGAATAACGGTGCAACAGCTGAAAAGACGCGTTTATAAGTGTTACAGAACAAGGTTCAGCCGTTGCAAAAGGCTAAGGCAAAGAAAAGGGGGAAAGAAATTTGGAAGCTAAGGCAACGAAACATCAACACTTATAAGGTGTTGCTGTGTCTTCTTCTCCGATGGAGTTGATGAAGAACAGCCGGCCGTCGGTGACAGCAGCAGTGGCCGGATCGTGGGTAATTCCGGCCATAATTCCGGCGACTCCGAAACTTCAATTCTAAGCTATCTCACCCCCGTTCTTCTTGGCTTCTCTTGGTATATATAGTCTCTAGGGATCCTTTTGAGTCTTCTAAACCTTATAGAACTCCTTAAAACACTCCCAAATTCATCCAAATCCGAATCAAAGTATAATACCCTTTTTCCGGCGAAACTCGGATTTGGGGCTATTTTTCCGGCGTAAACCTCTAATTCTTCACGTGTTTAGTCTTTTATTGGTCCCATCTATCTTGTGTATCAATTTGAGCCGAAAATATGCAAGTTTAATCGTAAATCAAAGTGTGCAGTTCTTTTGCAGCAGTTCCCGTCCCGATCCCGTGCTGATTGACTCGGTCAACCCGGGTTGACCGATTTGACTCGGGTTTGACCCGATTTGACCGAGTTGACTCGAGGTACCCCTTATCCACTTCTAGGGTGACAAAAAACACTTGTCCTTGGGTGCCTTTATCACTTTTTGAGCCAATTTTTCCACAAATCTTTATTCTTCTAATGTACCTACAAAAGCATAAAAACACGTAATATTTGCAAAGTCGAATACTAACTTAATAGAAACTAAGGTATAATTTAGACACTAAAATGTGTCTATCAGCAGGGGATGTCACCACTAGAAGAATTACTGGAGGCTACTGTATCTTCTTTGGATCAAATCCCATATCATGGTCTAGCAAGAGGCAGAGCACAGTTACCAGATCCTCAACTGAGGTAGAGTTTAGGAGTCTAGCTAACTCAGCTGCAGAGGTTCTTTGGGTCTGCAAATGGCTCACTCAGATGTACATTTTTCTACCTAACTCTCCAATCATTTTGTGTGACAACATCAGTGCAATTTCATACTCCTTAAATCTAGTTTTTCACACTAGAATGAAACTTTTGTCAGTGGATTACAATTTTGTGCGAGAATTGATCCATTCTAACAGTATGAAGGTGTCTTATGTCTCCACCATTGATCAGGCAGCTGACAAATTTACTAAGGGATTTTCAGGACCAAGATTTGCTTTGCTTCGGGACAAACTTTGTGTGCATCCTCTGTCTACCACACAGTTTGAGGGGCGCTAATAACTACCTAACATCTCATATCAATTATTATTACACTCGCCTTACACCTGCATTTCATCTGCCAGAATAGTCGAGCTTGGATGCGTCTGTTAGCATCAGTGTGTTGGCTTAAGTGCATTAGTTAGCTTCTGTGAGCTGGCTTAGGTTAATGTTAGCAAAGTATACGTTAGCATTAATGATAAAAGTGTACGTTAGAATTAGTCAGTTTGTTTTGTGTTTCTGTGAAGTATAAATAGAAACTGATTGATTCCAATCAATTAAGTTGTTCAATTCAATAAGAAATATTGTTGTTCTTTACTGTTCTAAATCAAGAACAGATTCTTTACAAAGTTCTTGATTACTTTACTTTATATTTGTAATTCTTGAATCATCCTTCTATCATAGTCATCATGGTGTTGAAATATCTACCATGGCGATGGCAGGCCTAAAACACAATAGTTGTCATTGTTTGAATTAAAACCATGACTATTATTGAGTGACTGTAACACTCGTATTTTTGAAAAAGGAGTAAAATATAATTTTACACACCATGAAAAAATAGTCATTTATGGGGCAAAAAAGTAATTTTACACACCATAAGCAAAACAACTATTCGGCTGTAAAAAAGTAATTTTTCTCACCAAGGATAAAAAGATCACGTCGGGGTAAAATAAACATTAAACACACCATGGGCAAAACGATTACTCAGGGGTAAAATAGTAATATCACACACAAGGGGCAAAAATGTAATTTAAGGGTAAAATAGTCATTTTAATCACTAGGAGGAAAGACGGCCACTCAGGAGTAAAATAATCATTTTACTCACCAAAGGCAAAACGGTCACTCAGGGGTAGGATTGTCAATAGGTCCGGGTCCTCCTGGGTACAAATGGACCCGGACCCTACTTAAAAAAGTCAGGTCAGGTTCCTAATTTAGTGGACCCGGAATCGGACCCGATTAAAAACCTAAATATCCGCCTGATTCGAGTATTTAATGGGTCTTCTAAAATCAACTATATATTTTTTTAAAAATTTCTTCATATTGGCTTGAAACGAATAAGTTTTCATATGAAGTTATTGTTACATGTATGTAAATGTTCTAATTAAAGATTAAATCTAAGAAAGAAATGAAAAATGAAAAGAAATCTAAGCAAAACTAGACAAAGTCTTTGAATTTTAGATAAAATTAACAAATAAATGACAAATATTCGGGTACCCGATACCCGCCGGGTAATATCTGTTAGGACCAGTTAAAAATTCGGGTCCAATCGGGAAATACCCATCAGGTCCTAAGTTGTTAATGGGTCCAATTTTAGGATCCGGACCCGTACCCAATTTACCCGGTTCTGGGTAATGGGTACCCATTGACAACCCTACTCAGGGGTAAAAATAGTAATTTTACCAAAGTCGAGGATGCTTACTTGAGGAAGCATCACAACCCCAGTGTTGCTTACTCAAGAACGCATTATAGTGCTAAGGGCAACTGCAGCGGCGCGACTAGAGTAAAAGATCAAAGAGTAAAAATTTTACTCTTTGGTCCGGCCCAAGAACATCGGTGATATAGTCGGGCGGTGTTCTAGCAGTACGTATGGTGTTGGGCAGTATCAAAGGGATGCGCTTGGAAACACGGACGAAATCCTAGGATAACGCTTGCGCGAGACGGTATCCCAGCGTAACGCTCGATGTGGGGTGGAGTCCTAACGTAACGCCTGGTATTGACCGGTATCCTAGAACCACGTCCGAGAGACGGGCGGTATCCCAAAATCACGCCTGATGGGGCGAAGGGCTAGCAGTGCGCCTGTAGAAGTTGCGCTTGTGCGACTCGAACATGTGAGTAGAATGGGACGGGCGGTGTGCTAACGCCCCGCATGAAATTCCAAGCGAGATGCTAGCAACCCGCCCCATTTAAATGTGGACCATTTCCCTCCAATTTAAATCAATCTACCACTAACTACCATTTCCCTCTTCTTTATAATTGGCTTTCACATTTCCTTTTTCTTATGGACGACCCATAGATTTGGTTATTCGGATGTCTTTTAGTGACTAATTTTGGTTTAATTATTTGATTTTGTACCAGATGTTCTTAGTGAATTGTGATTTTAAGGTTTATTATTACGGATGTTCTTAGTGAATTGTGAGAATGAAGAATCGCTCCGGATTAGTTCAATTCATAAAACTTTAGGAAATGAAGTTTTTTATGCTTATGATATTCATACCAAAATTTGCAATGCTTTGTGTTTCCTTAAGAAAAACCTGTTGGAAATGTTTCACTCGCATGTCTTTCTCACATTATTCCAGGGTTGTTACATAAATTCAGATCTTATCTACTAGATTCTACATAGTCTTTAAATTATGTATTTGAAACTTAAGTATGTGTACTTTACAATAAAATGATCCAAAGAGACAAATCAAAGCTCAAGCGAACTTCTAGAAACCCGCCTGGTTGGGCATAGCTCCAGTGGTCCGTTTGTATGGGGCGAAATCCTGGAATCTCGCTTGTCAGTGGGCGTTATCCTGAGGCTTCGTTTCGTCAGGCGTAGTTCTAGCATGCCGCTTGATCACGCGCATTATTAAGATACTGATAGACACATTTTAGTGTCTAAATTGCACCCTAGTTTCTATTAAGTTAGTATTCGATTTTGCATATATTACGCGTTTTTATGCTTTTGTAGGTACATTTGAAGAATAAAGATTTGTGGAAAAATTGGCTCAAAAAGTGATAAAGGCACCCAAGGACAACTGTTATTGGCACCCCAAGAATGGATAAGGGACACCCTAGGATCGGCCGAGTCAACCTAGCGGGTCAACAAGGCGATTCAACTCAGTCGAGTCCGATCCAGCTCATCGGGTTTTCCTTTTCCAAACAGGAAAAGAACTGGATACACCGAGTTACGAATTTCTGGGATGTTTTAGGATTTAAAGTTATCCAAAAGGTAGTAGATACCAATACAAGTTCAAAGCAATCGAGAAAACAGCGAAAAATCCCGGAAGAATTACCTCAAATCCGAGTTTTGGCCGGAAAATATTTCTTTTGCTGTGGAGGATTAAAACTAGGATTTGTATAGATTTTAAAGAGTTATAATGGGATTAGAAGACTCTCTAGGGTTCATACACCCTATATATACCAAGAGAAGCCGAAGAAATCAATAACGAAAACCTAGAGAGAAGAAATCAGAGAGTTTCCGGTGAAGTTCCGTTGCCGCCGGTCACCTGCTGCTGCTCCGGCCGGCAAGTTCTTCATCCACCATCACCGAAGAAGACGACTTTGTAACATCTATATAAGTTGCATATCCAGTGTTACATTCTGCTCCTGTTGCGTATTCTTTCAAATCTTTGTTGCTTAGAAACACTTCTGTAACGGCTGAACCCTGTTCTGTAACACTTATAAACGCGTCTGTTCAGCTGTTGCACCATTATTCAACCTTGTAATCAATATTTTAAACAATGAAAAGATCTTTTGAGCAAGTTTTCTTCACCATGAGCTAAGTCTATTTACTGGGATGATGGATAAGGTAATTTTCTCAATTTTATGTGATTTAATTATTTTCTAATAATTATTTATAATTCTTTTGTTATTAGAATTGCATAGTTTTAAATAGTGAAAACGGTTTTCTTTCAACAGTTGTGCTTTTGCTTGATGGATTATGCTTGGTTAATTAATTTTGATAGTCCATGCTTGTGATTTACCTCTGTTTTTTAGCATAACAAAACCAATTTTGGCAATTACTTGTGCTTCAATTAATTTAAACAGAATTATCTGATTAATCACATAGGTTGTTAGAATTACCTGATTCCTGATTCCTGGTCCTTTTAAAATTATTCAAAAATCATCTTTAGGTTATTTAGTCTTTTTCATACTCATGGAATTTTCTAGAGTTAATTAAAATCATTATTTTCTAAAATCATTACCTTTACAAGTTCGAGAATCGAACCTTTATTTACCACTATCAAAACTACATCAGATACCACCCGTGTTTTTGAGCGTTGTCCTAGGATTTCGCTTCACTCTATGCGGTACACGCTTGGTGCCAGGCGTTACACTACAACTTCGCTCGACTATACCCTGTATAGTCCAGTTTTTTTCCTAAATCTAGTCGTGAACAGTGGATTTGGGCGAGTATAACCCAAATACACTCGCGCCACTGCAGTATACATTTACGGACCAAAGAGGGTATTTGATCTTTGGTCCGTAATATACTCGCGCCGGTGCAGTTGCTCTAAGGCACTATTATGTCGTGACGTATACTCGAGGATGCATCACTAATTTGCAGTAGATGACTGTCCTCTCCCCTCCTTTTATATACTTGTGTAAATGTTAATAAGACATATATAAGGAGTATGTGTTGGTTGTAAATTCATGAAGCTTACCCGATGCTTACCCAAGGAAGCATCACCGACCCTATGTTGCATAGCCGAGAATGCATTATAGTGATAAGGCATTATCATGCCGTGATGCTTACTTGAGGAAGCACCACTGACCCTATGTCGTATACCCGAGAATGCATTATATTGCTAAGGCACTATTATGCCCTGATGCTTAATTGAGGAAGCACCACTGACCCTATGTTGCATACCCGAGAATACATTATAGTGCTAAGAGGACACTATTATTCCGTGATGCTTACTTGAGGATGCATCACTAATGTGCAGTAGATGAATGTCCTCTTTCCTTCTTTTCTCTATATGTAGAAATGCTCATAAGACATATATAGGGAGGAGGTGTTGGTTGGAAGTTGATGCTTACTCGAGGAAGCATCAATGGCGCTATAAAGTTTACCCGATAATGCTTACTCAAGGAAGCATCCCTATTGCTATGAAGCTTATCTGAGGAAACATCATAGTGCTAATGCATTCTTATGCTTGTTTCGAAATTGTGCGAAAGTTATTATATGGCATATACGTTGGTGTACACTTGATGCGTAAGCATAAATATGCTTGTAGCTTAGCCGATGGAGCTTGAGTGATGCTAAGCATCATTCATCCCTGTTGCCTACTCGAGAATGCATATTTGCCTACAAGGCATTAGTTATTCCCAAGCATGTGCATACCTTGCAAAAGTCCCTTGGATTATACGGACTAGGATTTGCTTGGCCTGACCTTACGATGGAAGTTGGAATCAATGTTGACTTTACCTTAATAGGCTTATGTTGCATGTTCCTTTTGAAATGACCCTTTTGATGAACCACGGTCTTGCTTGATTCCTTTGAGCTATAGAGGAGGGTAAATAGGCAGCCGCAATGCAATCCATTAAGGTGTAGCATTTTGTCGCTCATATCATCTAATTTTAGGATGATTACGACACTTTGGTGACTCATATTATGACACTGCAGATTTTTACTCGGATTTAACCAAATCCATTAACCTAATTATATACTTAGAGAGTGATTGAAATTATAATGTTCAAGTGTCTCTAACGCTTAGGTTGCCTCAGTAATAAATGGTAGTACTCAAATTTGCCCCAGTAATAAATGGTAGTACTCAAATTTGCCTCAGTAATAAATGGTAGTACTCAAATGAAAGTTTTCCTCAGTTTAAACCCTTGGGTGTATAAATAGTTATATGCATGGAGCTGAATACGTGTCTACATACGTGTCTACACATCAAGGTTGAGGCTTACTATTTTTCTTGTTTTCTTACGCGTGATAATTTTTGGAATAAATAAATAAATATAGAGAAATCTCTTCGGAACGGGAAAGATAAGGGAAAAAAAACAAAAGCGGAATCCATCTTCTTTCCTTCTCTCTATTGATTTTTTTCTGTTGATTGAAATTTGATCTATATTGTTTGCATAAACTTTTAAAGGGTTGTTGTATCTAAAGCTAGGGAATTAACTCAAATTAACACATGCCTTGTTTTCAATTTGAGAACCATTCGGTGGCGATTTAGAAGTTGAGAACAACAAGGAGCCTGGGTATGAATGAGCAGAGGGATTTGGGTAATATTTGGATACTAAAAATCAGCAAGAAGCAAAATTGAGCTGATTGGTTTAATTAGGTGATGGATGACTTGGGTTTTTAATGTTTAGAGTTGACAGTTGATTTGGAAGCTTGGGTTTGTTTAAAAAAAAGGTAAGGGGAAATACTTCTTTAGTACCGTTTGAATTCCATTTTTATGTTTTTTGATTCTCTGTTCTTATACTCAATGGATTTCTGGATTCATGCTTGTTCTCCTTGATTTTCGATTCTAGGGTTCATGAATAAATTAGAGATTTATTATTATTTGATGTTTACACAATACTTGTAAACCTAACTTGATTAAATTCAACTTTAACTCTGGGGTTTTATTAAGCATGAAATTATGAATTTTGTATCACAGACTCTTGGAAACTTAGTTTAGGACTCTTGGAAACTTAGTTTAGGTTATGGAAGCTTAGTTTGAATTTCGAACTTGCCTTTAATAGATATCTGAATTCAGACACTCAGCTTACACTCCACTTAAGTCTCTGCCAGAGAGCTCAGGGTCAAGCTCATGGTGCGGCTGGCTACACCCAGTGGTCATGGTCCTTAAATGTTAACGTTAGCATTCAATGCGGTGTACGTTAGTTTTAGGGATTCTGTTTTCTCCCATTGTATAAAACCTTGTAATCCCTAACATCTTTAGTGTGTGTTTGAATCATTTTTTACTAGAGATTTTGTGTAAGAAACAAATTCATTGGCTGTGTGACATTCAAGATACATTCATCTTGTAAATGTTCTTGAGTTCTTGATTCTTCTAAACTCAATCTTTAATATCATCTTCTACTATGGTATCAGAGCCACTAGGGCTTCAATTGAAGAATCAATCCTAGTTAATGATTCGTGAATTCAATTCTGCAATGGAAAATCCTACATCAAGTTCAATAGCAAAAATCCCATTGAATCAACTGATGAATCTCATCACTCTAAAACTCAAAGAAGATAACTTCTTAACATGGAAGAATCTCTTACTTCCAGTTATTAGAAAGTTCAAGCTTATGCCTTATCTGGATGGAACTTACCAATGTCCAGAAAGATTCACTAATTCAAGAAATCAGTCAAACAATATAGAAAATCCTCTCTACCTTGATTGGATTGATGAAGATTCAACAATAACTATGTGGATCAATAGTACAATCTCAGACTCAGTGATTCCTTATTTTGCTGCAGCATCAACTTCATCTCAACTCTGGAACAATATTGAAGAAAGATATGCAAGATCTTCATCAACATACTCAATTCAACTAAGAACAAAATTACTAGGAATGAAACAAGGTAATAAATTTATCTCCACTTTGATTGATGAAATAAGACTTTTGTCAGATAGTCTTGTTGTTGCAGGAGAGGTAATATCAGACAAAGAGCTAGTGGTAATTACCCTATCTGCTTTGAATCCTGAGTATATACCCTTTGCCACATCCATGAGGCACATGTATCCTCCAATAACTGCCATTGAACTACATAACAATCTTCTAAGTGAGGAGATTATTATTAAACAAAGAAATGATGAACTTCTGAACCATACTTCAAATCAAGTTTTTCAAGCAAATTTCAACTCAACAAAACCTCAGTTCAGAGAAGAAAATTCAAGATTTAGACCTTTCTCACCTTCTTATAACAAAGGTTCTTTCAACTCCTACAATACTCAATTTAGACCAAGTTACAACAGTGGTAACATGAGAAGTTTTAACACATCAGGAAGGAGTTATGGCCAGAAACAATTCAACAGATATGTTGTAATCTGTCAAATCTGCAATAAGTCAGGACACAGTGCTTTGGAGTGTCACAACAGACTCAATCCTTCTTATACTAATACTCACAATCAAGAAACAAGGTCAGCAATGCTAGCCTCAGCAGATATGACAAATGATAATCCATGGTTTATGGATAGTGGTGCAACAACACATATAACATCTGACAAATCAGAAATGCAAGCATCAGTTCCATATCAAGGTTCAGATAAAATACAAGTAGCTAATGGAGCAGGTATGTCCATTACTCACTCAGGATCTTGTGTTAAATCTACACCAACTCATTTCTTCAACTTAAGCAATATTCTTTTAGTACCACAGGCAACACAAAATTTATTATCTGTTCATCAGTTTACAACAGAGAATAACTGCTCAATAACCTTTACTTCCAATGGATTTTACGTCAAGGATCTTGCATCTGGGAGAACACTCTTGCAAGGACCACATAGCAATGGCTTATATCCAATTCACTTCTGATAGGTTCTTAAATCATACATTTAAAGTAGTTTTTCCTGAACCTTATGTGCTATATTTGAGTGAATTATTAGGTATTTTGATTACTTTCGAAGTTTAGTCGCCTTTTCAGGTTACAGTTCAGAAACCCGCAGAATGGAGCTTAAGAGCTAGAATCACCGAGGAGCCAGTGAAACTCTGCTTAAAATAGGCCTTTCACATACCAAAGTGTAGGGAATTGAATTACAAAGCCAATGGTGAAAGATTGAAGTCA
>JAJJMC010007669.1:4564-9564 GCA_023531435.1 Papaver californicum
TATCAAGAAAAAATATTTCATTATTTCGAGAATCGATAATATTCGAGAATCGATAATATGGGATTATATGAAAGCAATCTAATAGTAAATTCGTATAAATAGAACAAAAAAAAAAGAGTGAAAAAAGAAGAAATTCCAGGAAGTTCACATTATGGAACCCTCACTTTCTTTATCTTTGTTCATTATTTAAAGTTCGTTTGATTACCGGGAAGAAGTTCCTTAAACACCTCTGCCTTCTTTGAAATATCATGAACGGTTCCTGTGGGTTGAGCGCCTTTTTCAAGGAAATAGAGAATAGCGGGAACGTTTGAATAAGTTTGATTCTTTATCGGATCGTAAAAACCCACTTTTCGAAGATCTCTTCCTTCTCTTCGGGATCGAACATCAATTGCAACGATTCGATAGATGGCTCATTGGGATAGATGTAGATGAACAACGCCCCCCCTAGAAACGTATAGGAGGTTTTCTCCTCGTACGGCTCGAGAAAGAATGATTTGAATTTATGTATATAGTTCCAAATAGATTGAGAAAATAATAAAATCCATTAGACTTTTTTTGAATTCCTTTTTTTCTTCCTTCCCGCAGAAAAGAAAAAACATTCGTACTCATAACTCAAGTTGTATAATTATCAAAGAGCTCAAAGGAAAATCCTTAAGCTTAGGCATTTTATTTATTGAGCTGTCTCTAACCCCCTTGCTTTGTCTTGTTTAGAGTCCATTTTTTATTCCTCGCCCTGACCGAACCTATTGTTGAGACAACAGAAAATGGTGTTTTCTTGTTCCGGGATCCTTTATCGTTGCTTTGAATCATTGGGTTTAGACATTACTTCGGTGATATTTAATCTTTCAAAACGGCAGCAACATACCTTTTGTGATTTCTTTCTATCGAAGAATCAGATGAAGGATTGATTCCCATGCGATACACTTTTGTTTTGATCAAAATAGTTTCGTTTTTTGACAATTCCAAGAAAAGAATTTCCTTTTTTTGAAACGTTTGCTCGAATTGGATCCTTTCTATTTCTATATTGAAGATATACTTACGAAGTTGTTCCGACTTATTGATTGACACTAACCCTAGACCCTTGCCCCTGAGAAATGAATCAATACTTTCTACTCGAGCTCCATCATGTACTATTTACAACCCAGCAAAAAGGGATTGTTCTAGTGGAACAGAACAAACTATGTCGAGCCAAGAGCACCTTCATTCCTATATAAAATGGTGGATGTAAGAATCCACAACCGATCATGTCCTTCAAGTCGCACGTTGCTTTCTACCACATCGTTTTAAACGAAGTTTTACCATAACTTTCCTCTAGTTTGGAGCCGGTATGGAATTGATTCAATATGGAATCATGAATAGTCATTAGTTCAATCGGTACATAGTAATCTATACTTTCATACTTTCTTTTTCTATATGGAAAGGTCCTTTTTTCTGGAGAAGTCTCCGCAAAGGATTCAATTTAATTAACCCTATCTTTTATTCTATGAGCAAAAGAATTAATAAAGAAAATGAAGAAAAAAACGCTTTTCTTTAATCTGCATCTTCAACAGAACAGATTGTTCAAGACCATCAATCATGAAAGATTCAACCTTTCTCGAACAACTAAGCTAAAAACAAAACACCTAACTAAAAAAAAGAAGGGTCTTTCATTATATTTCTAATACCGGAACAAAATGAATATTAAGTATTAACCAAAGAAACGAGTCCAATGAACTGGAAAGGCCAGAAATGAGTTGATAGAATTAAAGTTAACAAATCTCACATCTCTTCGAGAACCAAAGATTGATAAAACATCATGAAAAGCGTTTCGTTTTTCAAATTTTCTATTTCAATAGAATTTTGATTATTTGATCGTGAAATCAATTAAAGGATTTAGTAATCAGATCATAGCCTGTAGTTAAAAAGGTTTAATAGATATCTCATTTCCGACTCAATCACCCATCTATTTTGAATGAATCATTATCTCGGTGATGGAATGAAAATTCAATTAGTCCCAAGAGCCCCTTCTTGTTTAGTTTAGACTTCCAAGATCCACAGAGAATTAATAACTAATAACTGGACTCCACTATTTACTTTAGTGATAGGGGGGTAAGGTAGAGCTTTTTCGCATTTTCACTTTGAATGCGTTCTTTTTTTTTTTATGGATATAGACCATAAAGTCTTTCTAAGCAACTAGGAATATCGATGGAACAGGCAGACGCGGAAGAGCCCATCTCATTTTTGAATTCAACTATTGAGCTATTTCCTGGCCAGGTAGGATAGGAAATAGATCTCGCTCTATCGGCATGTCATTTGCCCTGGGTTGTTTTGCGAGAAAAAGGGTAAGATATGATTCAGAAAAGAATCAGTAGAACTCAGAAAAAAAGATTCGATTTTATTCAACATTACACTTTGAACCTAATTGGACTGCTCTGGGACGGAAGGATTCGAACCTCCGAGTCGCGGGACCAAAACCCGTTGCCTTACCGCTTGGCCACGCCCCATTTATATTTATATTTGACACCAATAAACACTAATATCCGTATTGTTTATTCGTCAATTCCCACCCAAATCTCTATGGAATAGAGTAGATTGTTGCTAGGATTTAATGCATATAGTTGTAGAATTTAACTTAATTTATTGATCATTACATAGAATTCAATTAAGATATTGTATGAAAGTATGACTCCTTCTGTTCTCGGTTGAGAATTGAAGGATTTGTGATTGAGCAAGTAAAAAAAAAGAAGAATTTGAATCTACCTTACTTTCTTCCTTTTTTTCCTTAATATCAATGACTCAATCAAAATACAATTATCTCCAAGAAGGAAATGTTTGTTATGCTTAATATCTTTAGTTTGATCTGTATCTGTCTTAATTCTGCCCTTCATTCGAGTAGTTTTTTCTTCGCCAAATTGCCCGAGGCTTATGCTTTTTTTAATCCAATTGTAGATGTTATGCCAGTAATACCTGTGCTCTTTCTTCTCTTAGCCCTTGTTTGGCAAGCTGCTGTAAGTTTTCGATGATATTTTTTTACTACTGTCCTACAAACATGTATGATTTTTTGATAAAAAAAGAGTCTAACAATTAATAAGATCAGCTAAGTCTTATATTCTGAACCCTCGATCCAAACATTTGAATTCTTGGATAATTGCGAGAAATCTTGATCACCTCCCCAACTTGACCTTCTACTTCAAGGGCCCTATTCAATTTAGGGTCCCCCACAATATAATATAGAATTGTGTCATAAAAAAGCGTTTCCGTAACGAAAGAATCTTATTACAAACGAATTTCGAAAAATTACTTTCTTTTCGAGAAACTACTTCGTTTCTTGGTGTAAAAAGAGGATATGTGGTATAAAAAAGGATAGTCTATTCCCTTTTTTTACAAAAATGATCTTGGAGATTGTGTAATGCTTACTCTCAAACTCTTTGTTTACACAGTAGTGATATTCTTTGTTTCTCTTTTTATCTTCGGATTCCTATCTAATGATCCAGGACGTAATCCTGGACGTGAGGAATAAAAAAGAGGAAAAAGCTTTTTTCTTGCTTGTTGGTTTATTCATTTTCTTTTTTTTTTATTCCAGACATTTAACTATGAGAAAATAAGATAAAATGCAATGAAAAGGTCTCGATCTTTTTTTGAATGCAAAAAAAAGAAAGTCATCGGAGGAAACGGAAAGAGAGGGATTCGAACCCTCGGTACAAATAAATCGTACAACGGATTAGCAATCCGCCGCTTTAGTCCACTCAGCCATCTCTCCAAATTGAAAAAATTACTATGTTACGGTTACGCTTGAAGCCAAAAAGTCTTTATTTTTTCTTTCACTTTATTCTATAGATAGATAAGATAGATACAAATTGGATTAGCAATCCAACTCGAATTTCATTTCGATAATGGGTATATCTTCCATAGAAAGAAAAAAAATATCCCCCCTTTTTTAGCCGAAAGCTCCTTTTATTCCCCGGCCTGGTCAGTACCTAGCCGGGCCATTTCTTACTTTATTCCAACGCAATGAATGATGGATCAACTCATTTCTCTGATTTGAAAACAAAAATACTTGTTATTGAAACAACAACGACAGGAACACGTAAGACTATTTCCAATCTTATGGTATAGGATAGAAGTGTCTTTGCTTTTTTTATCAATTTGGAAAAAGAGGGACCTATCCTATTTCTTAATATTATAACTCTAATTTCGTTATTTCTTCAAGGGCAGTCTTTATTTGAAGACTTGAGTTGAGTCCATAAAAAAGACTCCGGGTTTTTATACTAGATCCAGTTGATTGGCTCGAATTCCTAAAATTTACCGGCGGAATATGAATAAAATAAATAGGGAAAGGGTATTTTCAAAAAATGAAAGAGTCAAACTTTCTCTCTTTTTTGAGAAAATTTTGTATTTTCTTCTAAAGGATTGGAGGGTTGAAAAAACGGAGCTACGGATTCTTACACAATTTTTTGTGACTTCAGTGGCTCTTTCTTTAAAGAACCCCCCAGCCCAGCAAAATAAAAAGATATAACCCTTTTGTTTAATAAGACTTCTTTTCCTACCTCATCAAGTTCTCCCGACAAAAAGCGTCAACGCTCCAATTTAATAATTCTATTCTGATCCTATCTTGATTATGTAGGATTCCCTTGTTCGACAAAGATTCCATTCATATACAATAATCAATTGTAGCGGGTATAGTTTAGTGGTAAAAGTGTGATTCGTTCTATTAATCCCTTAAATAGTTAAGGGGTCTTTCGGTTAATTTGTATTCCGATCAAAAACTTTCTTTCTTAAAAGGATTTTATCCTTTACCTCTCAATGACAGATTTGAGGAAGAATATACATTCTCGTGATTTGTATCCAAGGGTCAATTTAAAATGGAAAATTGGATTATGGAATTGCGAAGCATAATTTTTTTTAGTTGGATCAAAACTTCCAATTAAATGAGTATGAATAAAGGGTCCATGGATGAAGAAAAAAGTGTATTTCAATCGTAACTAGATCTTCCTTTTTTTCTTTGTAGAAGGGAAATTGAA
>JAJJMC010007669.1:12064-17064 GCA_023531435.1 Papaver californicum
ATTGTACCAAATTCTTATAAGTTGAATTAATCAAATTTGATTTTTCTCGTTCTATCTCAGAATATCCATTCACTCGAAACTGATCGGCTTCCATTTCCACTTTTCGTAAGCGAGCCCTGGCTTTCTCCAGCTGTTCAATGGCCCCTCCACGTAATTCTTCTGAATTTCGAATAGTACTCAAGATCCTCTGTTTTCGATTATCTAATAAATCACTTAATGAAAGTAGATTCTCTTCCCATTCATTTCAAAACTTCCACGATCTCTTCCCGAACCAAACATGAATCTTTCGATTCATTTGGCTCTCA
The DNA here is from genome assembly GCA_023531435.1 of Papaver californicum. Taxonomy (NCBI): domain Eukaryota; kingdom Viridiplantae; phylum Streptophyta; class Magnoliopsida; order Ranunculales; family Papaveraceae; genus Papaver; species Papaver californicum. Next base: position 12,370 of record JAJJMC010007669.1, read on the forward strand.
CGCTCAGTTACTTATAGGGGATTCCATATTTTTTATGTAATGAGCCTATCCTCTCTTCTCTGTTCGTATTCCAAAATATCAAAACGGATCATTGATCCACGACCATAATATTTGGAGGACTCTTCCGACCAGACAAAAATCTGTAATTATCGGCAAAGTTGTTTATATTTTTTTCTGAAAATCCAAAAAATGCTTCTTACTTTAATACATAGGTCGTCGATTCGGCATTGAAAAAAGGGATCCTTCCTTTTTCCAGTAACAGGTTCAAATCGTTTTATCGATATGAGTGTTCTATATCGAATAAATTGCCAACTTTTTTTGAAACCATTTCCATACTAACATAGTGGTAGAAAGAGTACCATGTAGCGCCTAGACTTCAAACGGTTTAGCTTTAACCATGTTAATAGTTCCACATTATTGGTTGATAGAGAATCAAAGTGTATTTACTTTACCAATGAGTCGCGAAATGCTATGGTTCTTACATATGATTTCTTTACTTTTTCAGAAGTAATTCGCGAGATCGTGCACCCTTCATTTACTTAGTTTAGTTCTAAAGAAAAAAGAAAGTGCAGCTGGTTAGATCCAGCCTATTCTTGAAATAAACAACCCGCACACACTCCCTTTCCAAAAAAGATCAATACGCCAAGTACTACACTTAGATTTATTGGATTTGTTGCTAAAATATCGGTATTAAACCCGAAACTCCCGGCGGATGGCCAGTGACCCAAAGAAACGAAAGAATCGGTTACATTTTTCATATGATCTCCTCTTATAGATAGGACTAACAAAATAAAACAGAGTTTGTATCAATTCGTCCCTTTTTTTATTGTTTGATTAATTTTTGATTTCCTTTTTTTTTACATAGATTTTATTATTCCATTTTGCATTTTTTTTATTTCATTTGAGGTTCCCACTCAAAAACACACTTATTAGAATTAGGTCCAGATCTCATGTCAGTCGTGAAATACCTCATCTTTTGCAACGCTTTCTAAAAAAAAAGGGTTTCGTTGGACTAAGAACGGGAAGGAAGAAAGCGAGTAGGTCTGCTAATTCCTCATCCTCAAATCAGTCCTTCCCACGGATATTGTCTCAAAAAAAAGTGATTGTAAGAGTAAAATCTTGATAGAATTCAAAAAAGCAGGTAGGAAATCCAGGGCAATAAAATGGAGAAAAAAACTTTCAAATTCTTAGGATTAAACAAAAGGATTCGCAAATAAAAGTGCTAATGCCACAACCAAGCCATAAATTGTTAAAGCTTCCATAAAAGCCAGACTCAGCAATAAAGTACCTCGTATTTTACCCTCCGCCTCTGGTTGTCTCGCAATACCTTCTACGGCTTGTCCCGCAGCAGTACCTTGACCAACTCCAGGTCCAATAGAAGCAAGCCCTACGGCCAATCCAGCAGCAATAACGGAAGCGGCAGAAATCAGTGGATTCATGGTAAGCTCCTCGCACCAAAATAAATAAATGGTTAATGATACAATCAACCAATAAATAATGCCTTATGATTCCATTACTAACATATATCCAATTGAAGTAATTATATTATTGAATCGTCAGAACTACTTCGATTTCTCGTTTTTAGTTCCCATCCATCGAGTCTTTATCAATTAGCAATCCATAAAGCTCTTCCATTTCTTAGTTCCAAAGCATTCTTTCAATTCTTCGTTATTTTTCTCTTCTATACTATATGCTCTTGGTTTCATGTGTTTATTCATTCGTCACAGACGAAATGGAAGGACTTCTATTGGAATCCTCATCGAAATTCAGAGTGGGATCGTAAAGGAAATAAGATCTATGGATAGTTCATATATAACTAGTCAATATCTAATATCACATATACATATGTTTCTTCCATAGTGTAAACCAACTATTGAATTCTCATCCTATATGCATTCGAATTCTAGAAAAAACATACACAACAATAGGTTTATAGCCATTACATATACCTAAGTCGATCCCCTAACCTATTTTTTATGAAGCCCATTTGTCACTTCCTCTTTGCCCTTTAGTTATCATTATCCCGTATGAATCCAAATGGGCGGGTTGGTTGGTTCATTATCATTAGCCCGAATCATTACATATCAATACAATATCAGGATTTGGTTGATGAAATTGCATGGAATTAATTCGAATTTTGGACAATCCTTGAATTAAAAAAATTTAAATGCCAATCCATCGTTCTATAGAAACATCGTTTTTTGTTTAATCACAATCAAAGTTAGATAGCATAACAATTTGGATTCAAATTATGAACCCTAATATAATTCTAATATTGTAATTGAATGAACAAATAGAAGTGGGGGTATGACATCAATCGGCCAAGAATCTTAGGAAAAAGATCTTTTAGATCTCTTTCCTTTATTTTAAATTCCCGAATATCAATCAGAAAAGCTAGTTAATGATGACCCTCCATGGATTCGCCTATATAAGCCGCGGCTAAAGTTGCAAAAATAAGAGCTTGAATCCCGCTTGTAAATAATCCAAGAAACATGACAGGTATAGGAACCACTGAAGGTACTAAAGAAACAAGAACAACAACTACTAATTCATCAGCCAATATATTCCCGAAAAGCCGAAAACTTAGTGATAAGGGTTTTGTGAAATCTTCTAGGATGTTAATTGGTAAAAGGATTGGAGTTGGTTGAATGTATTTACCGAAATAACCCAACCCTTTTTTGGTAAGACCCGCATAGAAATATGCCACGGACGTGAGTAAAGCTAAAGCAACGGTAGTATTTATATCATTCGTAGGTGCGGCTAACTCCCCATGAGGTAACTGTATTATTTTCCGAGGTAAAAGAGCCCCTGACCAGTTAGAAACAAAAATAAATAGGAACATAGTTCCAATAAAGGGAACCCAAGGACCATACTCTTCTCCAATCTGAGTTTTGCTCAAGTCTCGAATGAATTCAAGGACATATTCGAAGAAATTCTGACCATTGGTCGGAATAGTTTGTGGGTTCCGAACAGCTATAGCAGCTGAACCTAATAAGATAGCAATTACGACCCATGACGTAATAAGGACTTGGGCATGGACTTGGAAACCACCTATTTGCCAATAGAAATGTTGGCCTACTTCCACACCGGATATATCGTATAGCCCTTTTAATGTGTTGACGGAACATGGTAGCACATTCATATTGTCCTCTGGCAGAAATAGAACTAAAAAAGGAATTATTTTGATTCCACTATCTCTTTCTCAACTCGTCTACTTGAATCATATTTTTCGGATATCAAGTAATCACATAATATCCCCAGCTTTTTTATCTCTTTTTTGGTATTCAGAATATAGTAACCGATTCAAAAAATCTATGGAGTTCTCGAAGTAATTGACTTATCTTATTATTAATCAACGATTTGGGATATAGCTAGAACGGCCCTCACAAATGGCGAATACTAATTTGTTAAGGATTAATCGGATTGAAGCTATAGCGTCATCATTGGCTGGAATCGAAATATCTGCGAGATCCGGGTCACAATTTGTATCGATTAAACAAATCGTTGGAATTCCCAAAGTTACACATTCTCGAAGAGCCGTATATTCTTCTTGCTGATCAACGATGATTACAATATCAGGTAACCCCGTCATATATTTGATCCCACCCAGATATGTTTGCAAGTGATATAATTGTCTCTTCAACATTGCTGCATCTCGTTTCGGAAGGCGGTTGAGTCTTCCCTTCTTTTGTTCCGCTCTCAAATCCCTGAACTTATGAAGTCTCGTTTCTGTAGTGGACCAATTCGTTGACATGCCACCGAGCCATTTTTTATTAACATAATGACACCGAGCCCTTATTGCAGCCGATGCTACTGAATCAACTGCTTTATTTTTAGTACCAACTATTAAGAATTGCTTTCCTTTACTTGCTGCATCAAAAACTAAATCACAAGCTTCTGATAAAAAGCGAGCAGTTCTAGTAAGATTTGTAATATGAATACCTTTACGCTTTGCAGAGATGTAAGGTGCCATTCTAGGATTCCATTTCCTAGTACCATGACCAAAATGAACTCCTGCTTCCATCATCTCTTCCAAATTAATGTTCCAATATCTTTTTGTCATTTCTCCCCACGCTTCCCTTTTTTTTAAGAGATGAGATACCCTAAATACTAAATAAAGAATTGTTCCGATGGAACCTTTTACCAGAGATTGGCCGTTGATACACGGGCCAAGCCATAAATTCCTTTCTATTCACTATTATCTTTAGACCAGATAGTTTAAAGTTAAGTTAAAAGGATTAATCCGCTCTTAGGAATCATTAAATCCCGTAAATAATTGTTCTGATGGATCGTGGATATTCTTTGGGATGTAAGAATCAAATAATTCTTTGTGTTGGAACAAAATATCTCTAAACCCCCCTCGGAATAGGTTATTCTTTTTTAGTTCAAAAGGGATATTGCTGTGTTGCCTTGAATGATACACTAATCCTTTGAATCCGGTACCAACAGGTATCATCCCCCCCAGAACAACGTTCTCTTTCAGACCTTTCAACCAATCGATACGACCTCGTAGAGCGGCTTTTGCTAAAACTCGAGCAGTTTCTTGAAAACTCGCCTCGGATATGAAACTTTGAGTATTCAGAGACGCCCTCGTTATTCCCAATAAGACGGCTCTATAACAGATCGCTTCTTCCAAAGCTCGTCCCGTTCGTTCCGCTCGCAACAATCCAATAAGTTCTCCGGGTGAAAAAACAT
>JAJJMC010007669.1:22064-24564 GCA_023531435.1 Papaver californicum
AGGTCGGTAAGAGTATTGTTCCGATAGATAACTCTTCTATAGAGTTCATTAATATCCGAACTCATCAGTTTACCCCCATCTATTTGAATGATCGGTCTCAATTCGGGGGGAAGGACTGGTAGTAGGCACAAAACCATCCATTCTGCTTCCACATTTGTTCGAATAAAATGCTTAGCTAATTCCATGCGTCTAACCAAAAAATCCTTTCTTCTTCCTATTTTTCTATCTTCCCATTCATTACCCGTGGGCCCTTCTTCCCCTAATTCTTTCCATTCTACCAATGAACAATCTGTAATAAGTCGCAAATCCAGATCGGCTAATTGTTCTCTGATAGCACTTGCTCCAGTAGAGATTTCTCGATTTCGAAATGTATCGAAGCCTTGAGTAGTAAAAAAAAGTGGGATGCTGTATTTCCAAGATTGGATTTCATATTCGAATGAACCTCGTAATCGTAAGAAAGTAGGTTTTTTAGCTACGGTCCTAGCAAAAGAAAAATTGGGATAGGTTCCTTATAGTATAGGATTTCCCCCCTTAAAAATCGGACGCGAGGGTTTCCTCTCATCCGGCTCAAGTAGTTACATCAAATAAGGGGTTCTCGTTTAAAATTTTTTTTAGAAAACCCCCAACGATCTACTCCTTACTCAAGTTCCCAATCAGGACCAACCAACATTTCAATGAAATGAAATGTGAAATTCTTGAGTAGTCTACCTCCCTTCGAATACCAAATCCCTTTTAAAAGAATACCTTGGAACTCATAAGGGATTTACTTGTCTATGTATCATTCCATTCGATCTTTTAGGCCCCTACTTAACCTCGACGGTTATGACATGATGCCCTTAAAGCCTATACGCGATGAATAGGCCCTTGTAACCATGTCATATTTGCTTACTAGAACATAATTTCTTTCTAAAACAAATGGAATGGCTAATTCCACGAAAGAAGTCTTTTTCACGAGGTACAACTAGCAATTCCTATTTTTCTGTTACGGAATCGACCATAGATCAATTCCCTTTTTTGGAGTATTAAATACATCCATAATTCTGAGCTTCATGTTACTCCTACCACGAGACATGTCAGAGTCAGGGCATCCCAATCGGAGTGAATGGGATGACAGTTTCTTAGTCCCAATCTGTAAAATAAGAATTTTGATCAAATCACACATCGCAGTATACTAGGCCTTCTAATTCTTTAAGAGGTTTATCTAAAAGATTCGCGATATAACTAGGAAGACGTTTCAAGTACCACACATGAGTTACTGGGCATGCCAGTTTGATGTATCCCATTTGATATCTTCGTATCCGAGAATCAACAAACTCGACTCCGCATTGTTCACAAAATTTCGGGTCTTCTTTTTCATCTCCGATTACTCGATAGTTTCCACAGGCACAAATTCCACTTTTTATAGGCCCAAAAATTCTTTCACAAAACAATCCATCTTTTTCCGGCTTATTGGTTTTGTAATGAAAAGTATAAGGTTTTGTCACCTCTCCAACAACCTCTCCATTGGGTAGTATTTTTTTGGCCCAAGCGCTTATTTGTTCAGGAGAAACTGATCCAATTCGAAGGTGTTGATGTTTATACCGGTCGATCATAGAAGAAAAATTCTGATTCATTCCGATCAAGCTTCCTTCCTTTGAATCTGGAAGTTCTTCTCAGATACAAGGAAATGATTCAATTCCAGAGCCAAAGATCGTAGTTCTCGAACGAGCAATCGAAAGGATTCTGGAGCATCCTCAGGTTTAGGTATTGTTCCTCCAATGATCGTAGTACCAAGTACTTCCTGACGAGCTCTAATATGATCAGATTTATAAGTAAGCATCTCTTGTAAAATGTGAGCAACACCAAACCCCTCTAGAGCCCAAACTTCCATTTCTCCTACCCGTTGTCCCCCTTGCTTAGCCCTTCCCCTAAGGGGTTGTTGTGTAACAAGCGCATAATGCCCGCTGGAACGCCCATGAATTTTATCATCAACTTGATGAATTAATTTTAGGATATAGGACTTTCCTATTATAACAGGTTGTTCAAAAGGATCTCCCGTTCTTCCATCAAATATTCTGCTTTTTCCCGGATACTCGGGTTCAAATACCCACGGATTCGCTGTTTGCTTACCGGCTTCATATAATTCAGAAAACACGAGTTTTCTAGAAGCCTCTTGCTCATATCTCTCATCAAAGGGTGCTATTCGATAATGCCTGTCTAGCAGATCCCCCGCTAACCCGAGCGAGCATTCAAATATCTGTCCTACATTCATTCGTGAAGGTACTCCTAATGGATTGAAGACCATATCAACAGGCGTTCCGTCTTGTAAATACGGCATATCTTGTCTAGGCAAAATTTTGGAAATGATACCTTTATTCCCATGCCTTCCAGCAACTTTATCCCCTACTTTGATTTCACGTTTCTGTGAAATATATACACGAATCATTTCTGGATTATAACTGGAACCCCCCTTTTTCTGGATCCATCTCACATCAATAACTCGACCTCTGCTACCTATAGG
>JAJJMC010007669.1:27064-32064 GCA_023531435.1 Papaver californicum
AGAATTTGCAACAGGATAAAACATTCCTGGAATCATAATTATGCCGATTATACTTTTTTTAGAGTCTTGTATAGAATATCAAAAGGAATCCAATTTCTACCTATTATTATGATATTACAATCCGGTTGGGTACCAGAAAAAGAAATGATTCAAGGTTTGATCTGTTCTCTATGAATGAGAGAAAAAAAGAAAAAAGGAAGCACGATAATTCCTTATAGACATATATGGCTAAGATACCTGATTAGGATATCTTTGTAACAATCTCTGTTCCGGGGTTTACATATATATATAATTGTTGTTATAATGTAAATTTAATTGAAAAAGATTGATTATTGAAAAGAATTGATACTGATAAGTTGTGTATCAACTTCATTTTGATGCCGTTGTTAAGGAAACGAAATTGGAGTTCCAAGAACTCTTCATGAATTCAAGTCAATAGTTAATGGTTCCTATTTGCCCTGCATTTTTCATTCTGTAACTGAAAAAGCACATTCGCTTTTGAAAGATAAAAAAAGGGGGAAGTTTTTAGGTGTTGTTTATTTTGAGATTTGAGATACCATACAATCAATCGAAGGGAATCAACTGGGTTCAAAAAAAAGGGTTTTTTAGGTTTAGGAAAGGGATAAAGACAATGAGATTCAAGAAATAATAAAGAAGAGAGCGTTCCCTCTATTTTATATCCGTTTGGCGGCATGGCCGAGTGGTAAGGCGGGGGACTGCAAATCCTTTTACCCCAGTTCAAATCCGGGTGCCGCCTCATCTACAAAAACCGAGAAATACTTTCTTTTTTTGCTCAGCAGAAGCAATAGATTCGAGAGGAAACCAAAAGGAAAAAACCCTCTTTTGAAGAGATATGGGGTAGGTAGTGATCTACCTTGATTGTATATTTTATGCTTTTTGCTTATGAAGGTCAACAAAAGAAACTAAACAATAGGCCTTACTATTCCTACATCTTCCATTAAAGAGGATTTCCTTGATAATACAAAGAAAGTCCCTGTGTATCTTGCTTGTGGTTAATCCTTCCCTTTTCTACCAGAAATCATATAGGAACTTGTTGTGGGTGGATTTTTTGGATTGTTTGATCAATAGCGTTTGGTCATAATCCCTTTTTGACTCTGCACCATAGATTCCACTATTATTAGTGATCAATAATGGACGAATTCCTTCATATTTATAGAGATAGGGGACATAATTCACATGGATATAGTAAGTCTTGCTTGGGCCGCTTTAATGGTAGTCTTTACATTTTCCCTTTCACTTGTAGTATGGGGAAGAAGTGGACTCTAAAAGCACTACTAATTGAGTTGAGTAATCAAACTGTAGCCATTTTTTCATATATCGTAAAGGGATTTTAAATATGAAATTTCCATTTGCAAATTATATTGAATTACAGTAATGGACTATATGAAAAAAAACCTTTCAATCAAACAAAAAAATAGATGCAAGGAAGAACTAGAATTGGGGTGTTATTTACATGATGTACATCACATATATGAAATTTATAGATATGTACATATATGAAAATACAAGATACATATTGTAGATTAATCTAGATGAAGCCTATCCCTCTTTATACAGTACCAGTACAACTTGAGACAATACAATAATAGAAAGTATGGTAGAAAGAAATTGATATCTTTCTACCATACTACCGGATCTCATATACTGCTGATTCTAGTCCGCCCATTTCATTTAAGACGTGGAATGAAAATACCTTTCATTTCTTCAATCATTGATAAGAATAAAGAAGTCAAGCTTCATTCGAATCAATTATTTTGACTGACTGTTTTTACGTAGATGATAAGTAAAAAAGCAGTAGGAACTAGAATGAACAGCGCAGTAGCAATAAATGCGAGAATATTTACTTCCATAATCCCATCGTTTTTTACTTCACAATAACTCGGGATCTAATCCCATAGAGATGATAAATCTTCTCCTCTAAATTCAATGAAATGAATTGCATCCCAATGTTATTTGATATTGAATCGGATCAATATCATGAATAACAATATCTGAGCTTTCAGATCGATTCATTGTCGAGAATTGAATAGTATAACATAGGAGGATCTTTTATCCATAACGAATTAAAAAAGGAATTCTTGATACAACAAAGAATCCCTTTTCGTTTTTCATTCTTTTCTATAACCTACCGTCTTCCGTATACAACCAGCTGATGAGGTATCATCTGACCCGTCTTCCATTTCAATTGGTCACAAACCCAAACAGTAGAAATGAAATGGAAAAAAGTGAAGTTCGAAACTCATTTAGTTTGTTATGATCTAAATTTCTTGGAAGACAAAGAGGTGTAATAAAGATGGATTCGGGTATAAAAGATCTCGTTTTTTTAGAAATGTACTTTTTTGGAGTTTACTCTTGCTTCGATAGGACCCCTTCATCAAAGAAAAAACAGGAGAAGAAATATTATTAATTTCTTTATTAAGCGGGGTAGGGCAGATCTTTCTTTGATCTCTCTTTTTTTAAAATAAAAGCTTCTTTCGTTGGATTGAAACCGGAACATATATCATATCCGAAATTCGGTATGGAAGTGAGATAGATAGATTGTTTCCAATTAGGAATTGCGGTTCCCAAAAATAGGAGCTAGAAAATAAGGAGGTGGTTTTAATAGAATCTGAAAAGGATTCTGGCGCGCCAACTATGTTAAGGTCAAGTTAATTTTGTATCACACAATGAAGGAATTCAATTTGTAGGTATGCTCTCGGGAACCGGGTGGGTATTATATTGAATTCCATGGATCAGAACCAATAGAAAAAGGAAAACCTGTGCGGTATCTCTTGAAATCCCGAATAGGACCCTACCACCAATTGTACCAATCTAGCTCTCCCCACGAATCAGTACTAGTCGAGAATTAATGAAAATTCTTGTATTTCTTCGATGATAAAAAAGACCTCCGGCGGAAATTAGATCTTGTTTTCAGTCCTCCCTCTTCACCGAAAATAGAGAAATGAGTTGACGGATTCATCGGATCCTAGGTCGGGACTGACGGGGCTCGAACCCGCAGCTTCCGCCTTGACAGGGCGGTGCTCTGACCAATTGAACTACAATCCCAGGGAAATAAGATGTAAAGGATACATATTCTTATTATTAAATTCATAGCATATTTCTATTTAGAATCGCTGTATTGTAACAGAGATAGAAGCGATATGTTGATATTCATATGGGTATGGGCTTTAGTGAGAACGGCACGTATTACTAGTAGTCAAATCATTTCATAATAAATAAAAAAGAAAAAGTCTTTTTTTCTTTACCCCTCCCTTAGAAATTAAGGGTACAGACCAGATCATTAGAAAGTAGAATCTATGGGAACAAAAAAATTAAGGATATAGCATAAAAAAGTCTTCGTTTCTTTGTCTGGTTTCTGGAGGCAAAATTTTTTCTATTATCTCATGATGGATCGGCGGATTTTTGGGCCGAGCTGGATTTGAACCAGCGTAGACATATAGCCAACGAATTTACAGTCCGTCCCCATTAACCACTCGGGCATCGACCCAGGAAGAATCCATTTTAGACTTATGGATAAATCCATGATCAACCTCCTTTCGTAGTACCCTACCCCCAGGGGAAGTCGAATCCCCGCTGCCTCCTTGAAAGAGAGATGTCCTGAACCGCTAGACGATGGGGGCATACCCGCCGGATCGCCTACTATACTCATAGTATGAACAGTTTTTTGTAATTGTCAATATAATGTAATGCTATGGCTAAATACGAAGAATATTTTCTGCTTTCATGATTCCATCTAATTTCTTTTTTCTATAAAAATTGCAGGGTACGTGTCGAATCTGTTCATCAATGATTCGATGAAATATCTTGGATCTACGTCGAATTGTGTCTCAATCAAATGAATCTCATTCTGATGAGGGTCAAAAAAAAACAAATCTATTATAGGGGCGGTCTTGAAAAAATGTAGTGCATTAATATTGATAAAATCAAATAAAAGGAAGCATTTTTCCTAGACTTCTCAAAAAAAAGCTGAAGTCAAAAAATTTTTGATTGGTCCTGAACGAGCCGAGATCCATATATATGATGTATATTATATATATAGGTACATACAGTAGACTCATAGTGACTGTTGGTTCATTCAACAATTGAATCAAATGAGCCCTTTTAACTCAGCGGTAGAGTAACGCCATGGTAAGGCGTAAGTCATCGGTTCAAATCCGATAAGGGGCTTTTTTCACAAAACTATAATCTAAGTCTTCAGTTTGGGGCGGAAAATAGAGATATTGTTACTTTTTGTAAACTCAATGGCAAAAAAAGGAAACATCCACATAACTATACTACTAAAAAAAAACTTATTATTATAGTAGTATAGTTATAAAGTGGAACATTTATCTTGATTATCATGATCAGTCATTCCGCTGAGTAGAAGAACTACTATGTCACTTTAGAAATCAACAAAAGAAAAAGTAAGTGGATCTGACCCATTGAATCATGACTATATGAGCTATTCTGATATTAAAATTCAATAGTAGAGAGAAAATTGTAGTAGCGTACCCCCTCCCCTTTATTTATTGTTTATTTCCTTGGGATACGGAAGAATTTGTCGATATTTCTTATTTAATGTTCTTGTTCCTGGATACTTCATAGGAAGAAATGGCTATTCTGTTCCTATACAGAGAAACATTTCTTCCGAGTCACAAAAACCGTCTATTTTGGAATATCTTTCTTTGATTCCAATATTTCTATTATAAATCTACAATCTACATCAGATCGTGGTTTCATGTACCAAATATTTCCATATCAAGGCATTAGGTCTTTTTGGTTCGACAATGTGATAGAGAACGGATGTGAGAAAGAAAGAGACTTTCAGTTCCAGTTTACTATTATTTACTATTGTATTTCATTCATTTAGGGACAGGGACAAAAAAGGGGATTTTCCTTTTTTTCTGACAGATAAAGGGAAAATAGGCAATGTCTTTTTCTTTTTTGGTTCGACCTGTACTGTAAAAAGATATACTCTGGAGCTTTAGATTCCGTTGAAG
>JAJJMC010007682.1:0-34794 GCA_023531435.1 Papaver californicum
GTATGCCCTTTATAACTATGATACTCACAATAGTCTTTTGAATGTTGTGTAAACTCTGGTTGATTACCCTTTGTTATTGGCCATTGAAAATTTGGCCGATTCTTCAAAATATTGAATAATCTGAAATATGAAACATTAAGCTTGGTAAACGTTCTTTCTCGAAATTGCTGAGCAAAGTTTTTACCATTCCCTTGTCGAGGATGTTTCAATTCTCTTGAATTGAATTTCGGAAGAAATTTCCTTTTCTGATCGAGCGATTCCTCAACTGAATTTGTTCTCCTTGTATTTCCTTGGCTTATTGAATTAATTCTCGATCCTTGCTCTTGTATGTCTTGGAGCCTCGCACATGTTTCTATTATTTCTCTTAACTGGCCTTCAGTTTTTGGATTATTTCGGTGAATTTCAACAAAAAGCTGGCTTTTCCGATCAACAATCCCCCATTTGTAATGGTTTATAGCTGTTATTGGGTCTAATTCACCTATTGCTTGACATATTGCATGCCATTTGGTTGTATATGATCGGATCGATTCTTCTGGCCAAGATGTTAAAGAATAAAGCTTGTCCTCCCCTGAATCAACTGGTTTTTTATACATGTATGCTTCAAGAAACTTCCTCACCAACTGTGCGTAATTATGGATGGAATTTTCCGGTAATCTATCGTACAACAATAATGCCGTCCCTGTTAAACTGGATGGAAAACATTTACACATGATTGCTTCATGATCGTCCCACCGAGTCATCACTCGATTATAATACTTTAAATGTGATGTTGGATCCTTAGTACCATCGTAACATTCGAACACTGGAATATTATATTCTCTTGGTAATGATACACATGTCAAATGTTGCGCTAACGGTGTTCGTTTTGCTTCTTTCAATACCTCTTCTATTCTTCCCCCATCTTTATTTTTTAATCCGTTAATTTCTTCTTTCATTTGTTCCATCGCTTCCAAGCATGTTTCCCATTGGGTTCATTGAATCTCTTTCTCTTGTTGCCTTCTTGCTCGAGATGTCGATCCTACTAACACCATTCTTTGATCTGGATTCCGTTGTTCACTTCTTGATATTTGTCTACTTGACATTACCTCCTGATTTCGTATTTTGGTCACAGCTGGTCTTTGCTCTCGCTGAATTACATCTTTTAAAACTTGATTTTCGGTTGCTAGTAATTCAATTCGATGGTTGCTTGCTCTTTGCTTCTTTCTCATTTCATTTATTTCTTCTAATAAATCCTGTATTTGCTGCATCTTTCTTTGAGAGCTCCCATGATCTGAAGAAAAATTCTGAACCACTGTATTTGGTGTTAATTCTTGATTTGGGGTAGGATTTCCCTCGTTACTTTGTTGTTGTCCTGATTCTCTTCCTTCCTCTTGTCTATCCTCCCAGTCTTCGTTATTATTTTGGTTCCCAGAATTAGCGTCTTGAGACATATTTTTCAGAACCTATTGTTTTTGTTTTTTTTTTTTTTCTAACTATTTTTCGCCTTGCTGATTGCTTTCCTTTCTCGATATCTAGAAATTTTCCAGAAAGTCAGTCAAATGAACTCTTACACATCAAAGTCATAAGAGATTCTATTTATTACTTTAACTGTAAATTCTTCCTATCACAAATCTGATTTTTCCCAATTCATAAAATCCTTTGTTTCATATTCTTATCTATCTTTTCAAACATTTTTCATGTCAATAAAACATGCTTATGTAAATAAACTTTTCACTTTTTGTCTCTTGCAAAATTGAATTTTTCCAATCTTTTCTTTTAAATTTTTTCGACCATATCCGTTCTTTTCTTAATAAAAATGTTTCTTTCTTGGACGATTTAGTTTTGAAATTAAAACCTTTTTTCCTTCATCAGGTAGGATAAATCCTTTAATCGTCCCTGTTTCTAGCGCCAAATTGTTTAAGCCAAAAATCTTTTCGACTAAAACAACCAATCAAATTCTCAAATATCAATTAAAGATTGAAAACAAGTAACAGCCAAACATCTTAGTATTGATTTTATAAAATCATTTCTGTACGATACATAAAATCATTTCAGTACGATACATATGATCAATCAAATTTAACATTTTCGGTCTATGAACTTTACATTCTTCAATTAAATACGAAAATCCCTACTTAATCTAATTATTTCTCCTAGATTCATACCTAGAAATTTCTTCTCTTTCTTTCTAAGGATTTTTTCCTCTTTTTTTTCCGACCCCTTCTTTGTTGTCTGGCTTCTTCTATTTATAGATTTATTTACTGGGTCCCTCTTTGTGTAACGCGTCATTTTCTCCAGTCTGGTCATCGTTCCTTGATCGATTCTTCTTTGGGTCGATGCTCTAGTGTCATTTTATCCAGTCTTGTCGTCATTCTTGGATTGCCTCTTCTTTGGTTCGATCCATTTTATTTTGATGTACCCATCGTTCTTGTATTTCCTCTTTTATCTGGTGCGATCACTAGTTGACAGATCACTCTTAACTGCTTCTTGGTTCGATGCTTTATATATTCAACACGTGTCTTCCTATCTTTATAGACTTCTGTTATCTCGATCATTAAAATAATTCGAGTAATTATTTCTTTTACTTTCTCGATTATCAAGATAATAGAGTAATCATTATTTTTACTTTCTCGATCTGTCTTCATTTAATGCTGTTTGTTTTATTCGATGTTATCCAACTTTCTCGATCATATGTGTCCTTCATGTAATTCATTGTTTCAGATGCTTCGTGTCTTTTCAATATTTGATATCTTTAATATTGATTGTGTGATTCTCGCTCTTTTTTATTTGGTTGCTTCCTATCTCGATCTTCTTCCACGTGTCATGGTTCTTTTATTTACTAACATATATATAGCCCTTTTTTTCCATCAACACCTCATCTTACTTTCCTTAAGTGGGTGATACCCATTACTCTTCCAAATATCGTACGTAACTATGAAGTATTTACATTGGACTTTGACATGATGTTAACGTTAGTAAACGCACCCCAAGCTTGCATCTTTTAACTTGTTTAAAAGTAAATCAGTTGTTGGGCCGTAGCCCATAATGTCCCGTCATTTGTATGTGAGGTAGATTTTTGGCCCATTAAATTCATTTTTTGTAAAGGCGAATATCCGTGTTTTGAAAATCCCGGCTAGCCATTTTGGATTGACTTCTAATTTCCGTCCATTTTCCGGGGTAAAATTCTGTATTTTTGGTCATCGAGTTTTATTTCCAAAAAACTATAAAATTAAACAAAAACATTAAATATATATAAAATAAAAAATTAATAATTATAAATTAAGATATAACTTATGTAATATTTACACACTCATCAAAAATGTTTTGTGAAAAATGATGTGTCCAAACAAATAATAAGAGAATGTCGGTGACAAATATCCAAGTGGTCGTTTGCGACTATGATTTGTGTCAATGATTTTGTAAAGTTAAAATAAAATGGATTTATTCCATACGTGCGGCGTATGTGTGTGATATTGGGCAAAGGATATTACTTTAAAATGTAAAATATGCGCGTGTATATCTCTGAAGTACATTATAGACATCCGTTTTGGAACGCTGAAACTTCGGTTCAAGCAGCAAGCGCATAGGCGAGGGATTTCACTAGTTCATTATAAGAAAGTTGGGAATATGTTCATGTGTGGATGATGCATCCCACCAATATATGGTTGGCAAAATTTTATGCTCCGTATACTTGACCTCTAAGACCTGGTGCATGTTAAGACAGAATACTTGAGTCTGCGCATATTTAGCAACACTTACACTAAACATCAAACTGATTATTACTAAATTTTGTACAACTTATATAGTTAAATTTTAACTTTATAATTTATTTATTTATTAATTTTTGTATGGAGAATAAGCAAGGGCTAGCGCCAAAACCTATATGATCGATATAGGGGAATAATAAATATTACTGGGATTACCAATCCAAAGGATTCAATGGTGAAGATTGTTTTATTTTATGTAGATTTGATAAACCCATATAACTTGGTAACCCTTATATCAATCACGCCAATTAAGTTGTGGGTATTTTGCGTTACCTCCCCTATAAAGATTGCTAATTAAGAAAATTTTCCATAGAGATTGAATATTAATGAAACCTCCTATCGTTAAGTTTTCCATCCATTTTCTAGTTACCTTATTCACTAGCTATGTCCACCTAGATAAAAAATACATGTGGTTTTCCAAGTACCCAAAATACCCTTAGTTTGAAATATCTAATCTTCCACACGTGGACGACCTAGGATGAATGATCTGTAAGGTCAGATTTGACCTAAAAATTACCGTTGAACGGTCGAATCTTCTCCCCGAATGTGTAATCAACTCTCGTTCATTCTTAACTGAAATCATCTCAAGCAAAAAAAATAAATATATCTTCTCTCTTACGAACTGAAGTGCAGTGTTGTTAGTAGAAAAAACAAGCAGGGTTCAAGCTTTACATGCGATGGGGGATTCATCATCAATATCTACCTGCAATGTAAGTAGATCTGCTATTAGAGGAGGTAAATCAAAATATTATATTCACAGAGAGGAGGTAATATTAACTTGAATTTTACAGTTAAGAGGACACACTAATAAATTCTTATGTTTGTAGTGTCAATGCAGGTGTCAAATTTGTAAATCATCTCATTTAACCATGAAATGACAATACATTTATTCAAAGTGCAGAAGTTGTGATGAGACATGTAGGTTTTGGGAAGCAAACACTGAAGCAAACAAAGGAAGAAGGTTTCTAAGGTGTTTAAATCAACCAAAATGTGATGAGTTTCAATGGTTAGACCAAGCTGCTGCAGAATCACCAACAAGAGGAAAAAAAACAACACCAATGCAAACATATTGATGGGTGTGATGGGTATTCTCAGAAAGGGAAAAATTCAGATTAAATAACCTCTGAACCAATAAAAATGATCATTGATTAAAATGTTAGTGATTTTCTCTTTGCAGAGATATGTGTCAGGTTCAAGGATGCAACAATTGTAGAAAAGGAAAAAAGGAGATCATCTTAACCAAAATGTATTTTAATTCACATGATTTTAAGTTTTAAGTCTAATGTAATTTCAAGTTTCAAGTCAAATGTAATAGATTATCTAGGGAAAAAAATAAAAAGAGCATTCATAACTGATATGTAACCAAACAAATATGCTCCAAAAACAGAGTAACATGCATAGTTTTCTCTGAAACAAAAAAACCTGATAATGCAAGTTAATCAAGGTCTCCATCTTGGTGGTTTGAAGACTTGAGAGTGTGTCTGTTAGGTTCTCTTATTCCATCATGCATGGATCTATACATACTTTGGTAGTTACCAATAGTTGCAGACCTTATAGATGACATTGATGGTGCAAACCTCCCTCTTCCCCTTACTTGTGGTAATGTTGTTTTGGTTTTTTTTTTACAAAACAACAAATAATCAAATCCTATGCCTGGTGGTGGTGGTGCAGCAGCAACTCTCCTTCTTCCTTTTGGTGGTGGTGCAGTTCTTCCCCTTCCTTTTGGTATTGATGGTGGTGGTAATGGTGCAGCTCTGCCCCTTCCTTGTGGTGGTAGTGGTGGTGGTGGTGGTGAAACACCTCTTCCTATACCCCTTCCTTGTGATGGTGGTGTTGCAGCACCTCTACCTATGACCCTTCCTTGTGGTGCTGGTGGTGCAACACCTCTGTAAAGACCCACAATGGCTACATGTTTTTTTTGCCTTCTTGTTAGACTCTTCTCCTTCAACATCAGGCCTAATTTTCTAGGTTCTTGGTCTATGGTATTTTCCTTGAACTTAGGTTTATTCACTTCCATAATATGCTTTCAATTGAATTGGATACAATCACATTCAATATTTCACCAACTCAACTAACCAACAAAACAAAAACTATTAAGTTGGATCAACTTACCTCAACCAAGTTATATCCATTAGCACATGGATTCACTTGTCATGCATAAGATTTTTTATAGTATGACACTTTAACAAGTGGAAATGCATTTAAAAATACAACAAACTTTTAATATTCAGAACAAAGACATTATTATTATGAAGGTACCATTAAACAAAAAGAATACTAGTTACCAATTAAATTGGCTCTGGTGGTTGCTGACTAGGCTCTTGACTTGGCAAAAGTACATTGTCTTCTTCAGTTAGCTCATGACTATGCTCTTGACTTGGTAAAAGTACATTGTCTTCTTGAGTAACATATAACAACCCTTCAGGCACAACAAATATAGGAACCTCTTCTCTTGGTTGTATACTTGGCCCAACAACTTCATCATCAACACCATATTTTATAACATTCTGTACTTTGCTATATGTCATGAACAAATGAACTTCATTTGGTATATCTTGATCTGACTCATTTTAAAATTTCAGCAGGTCTTCATCATTATCAACATCATATATAATCCCTTTATCCAAGTATTGATATAAACATTGAGTACCATTTAAATCCTAAATAAAATCATGGACACTCTGCAACATGTCCAGTTAGTTCAAAAAGTCACCATCGTATTTATGCAGATGAATCCTCTTCCTATTGATGTATTTAAACAGATGAAACCCACCAGGAGGTTGTATCTTGGTCCAGTATCCATCATAATGAATATAGAAATATTTTATACCATACCCAACACTGCAACAAAATCATATACAAATACTTCAAAATCGTAATTTAAATATACAATTGTTTTTGGGTGAAAACAAATGTACTGTAAAATGGTACTTTAAGGTAGGTTCGAGAGATCAAGCTCGAACAGGACGAGCCTAAAACAAGAAATGGCCATTCACGCGTCCTGCTTCGATTACAAAAATGGAAAAGATTTAGATATGTCTTAGGTTATGGAGGCAAAGAAGGATGAGAAAATATCAGTGTGATAAAGTATGAAAAAGAAAATGGTTTCTCTGAGATGAATTGCTAATTCTGTAAGTTTTGTCTCTCCAGACTGAGTATCTTGTCTGTCCTGTTTTGAATAGATGCGAATCATCTATTTATAGTTCAGAGGAGACATACTGATTTCTCGTAAGTCTTGGAAGTTAGGGAGAGATGAAGAAGTGATGATTATGGAGACCTTAGTGGGGTGGTTCCCGGAAAGTAGGTAAGACCTGTCTGACAACTACTCCTCATCCTCTCAACTGCTCTATAACCGCCCACTTCTTGTTACCTTCTTGTTCGTGGAGGTGGTACCGCCATCCATGATACCATAGACCGCCAGACCAATACCCCGATGAGAATCCCCCGATGTTGTATTTGATATCTCGTAGAAATAGTTGAGTCATAAACCAATATGGTTTTGATTAAGTCAAGTCAAGTCAAATGACTTGCTAAGTCAGTGAGACAAGTTGTATGACTCACTGGATTGGTAGTCATACTGATTAGTGCCGAATCTGGGAAGTTAAGTGGCCATGTGCTTACTTGAAAGTATCATGGCATATTTAATGGTTAAGTATTAGCTCAGAAGAGACTTATTGTAAGTCTGAGAAGTATTTGAGGCCAAATATTATAGTGGGCTTCTTAAGAAAGGACACCTACTAGAATTCATATATGATTTGATATTGGACCAATGCTAAGAAGAAGGGCGTATTTCTGAGTAAGGTAGCTAGCAAAGCTAACACTAGCTACTTAGCGCCAATAAGAATGTACTAGCTTCTTTAATATAAAAGTCTAATATGCTAACGGTCACAGACCGGAAAATTCCGCCCCCAGCGCGTTGCGCTGAGCAGGCCAGAACTCCTCGATGCGCGATTTAAAAGAGAGTTGCCGGACCTTAGAGCTTAACTTCTCGCTGGAAAGTGCAGGTAGATTTTTTGCTTTCCAAGCATGCCTTGTAAGCATTATACTCGAAACATAGTTCCCACATTATTCAAGCTACGTTTATACCGTTCCAGGTATATTTACCTTTCCAAACATGCTTTGCAAGCATGGTACTCAGACCGTAGTCTCCATATCGTTCCAACTCACCCTTGGCCTACAAAGGGTGCAAGGCCATTAAAGCCTTGACAAGCATCACTTAGGTACAATCCTTGTCCAGACCTGACCCATGTCTTGGACTAGCATACCATTCTAACTAACCCTTATTCTACCAAGGGTTGAAGGCTATAAAAGTTAATGGGGATGCCTTTGGCAAGCATCACATAATTTCGATCATTGTCCAGGCCTAACTCATGCCTTGGACCAACACCTAGGCTATTTCAAGCCTAAACTTTCGCTTCATCAATTCTGCTTCGACCATGCGCTGGAGCCTGCACTTATCTTATTCTTGCCAAGGGTGCAACTTCCAGGCACATGTCATTCCATACTGCAACGGTTGCTAGGAAGTATGAACAATCCATCGAATGGAATTGCAACTACCCCATCAAGTGTGGAAACAATCATCTCTTGCTTAGCATTGCCGAGCCAGATGATATGAGTTACCATAATGTCGCAATCATCTCCCAAATTAGATGATATGAGCGACAAGATGCTGCACCTTGATGCATTACATTGGGGTTGCCTATGTACCCAACCCGTACCTTGAAGGGATCAAGCATGTCCGTAGTTCAACAAAGGGTCAATTTGAAAGGAACTAGCAACTGAAGCCTATTAAGGAAAGGTCAACTTCGATTCCATCGTTATCGCAAGGCCAAAGGACAAGCAAAGCCTAGACCGCATAGGCTGAAGGACTTTCAGAGAGTATGCACTAGCTTGCGCATGACTGTCGCTATTTATTATGCAAATATGCATTCTCAAGTATGTAGCACGATTGAATGATGCTTTTGCATAATTCAAGCTTTATAGGCTAAGCTACATGCATATTGATGATTTAGCATCAAGTATGCTCCAACGTATAGGCCACATCGTATATATTATATATGTGCATTACCGCTCATGCACATTCAAGCTTCATCGGTTAAGCTACAAGCATATTGATGCATATGCATCAAGTATGCTCCAACAAATAGGCTACTTTGCATAACTATATGTGAATTACCCCTCACGCACATTCAAGCTTCATCAGTTAAGCTACAAGCATATTGATGCTTATGCATCAAGTATGCTCCAACGTATAGGCTACATCGCATATCTATATGTGCATTACCCTTCATGCACATTCAAGCTTCATCGGTTAAGCTACAAGCATATTGATGCTTATGCATCAAGTATGCTCCAACGTATAGGCTACATCGCATAATTATATGTGCATTACCGCTCATGCACATTCAATCAAAGCTCCCTCCCTTTATATGTTTTATTCGCATTTCTACAAATAAATATTGGAATGGGAAGTGTCATCCATCGACTGCAAGGCCGAAAATGAAGTTTTCTTGCCAAAGCCAAGCGAAGCATTCTCGGGTAAGCTACAAATAAACACGCTAATGCATCACGGTAATGCATTCTTGGCTCGGTGATGCATTCTCAATAATGCATCACGGCATAATAGTGCCTTAGCACTATGATGCATTCATCGAATAACGACATTGGCTCGGTGAAGCATTGAATAATGCATCACGGCATAATAGTGTATTAGCACTATGATGCATTCATCGAATAACGACATTGGCTCGGTGATGCATTCTCAATAATGCATCACAGCATAATAGTTCCTTAGCACTATGATGCTCTCACTTACGCAACTTCGGCTCAGTGATGCATTGAATCATGCATCACGGCATAATAGTACATCAGCACTATGATGCTCTCACTTACGCAACTTCGGCTCAGTGATGCATTGAATCATGCATCACGGCATAATAGTGCATCAGCACTATGATGCTCTCACTTATGCAACTTTGGCTCAGTGATGTATTGAATCATGCATCACGGCATAATAGTGCATCAGCACTATGATGCTCTCACTTACGCAACTTTGGCTCGGTGATGCATTGAATCATGCATCACGGCATAATAGTGCATTAACACTAAAATGCATTCTCGGTATGCAACATAGGCATAGTGATGCATTTTTAATGATGCATCACGGCATAATAGCGTCTTAGCACTATAATGCATTCTTCGTACACAACTTTGGCTTGGTGATGCATTTTCAATAATGCATCACGGCATAATAGTTCCTTTGCACTATGTTGAGCTCTCGGGTATTCCACATAGGGCCATTGATGCATTCTCAATCATGCATCACGGCATAATAATGCCTTTACACTATCATGCCTCCTCGAATACACATCACGCGTAATAGGGCCTTAACACTATAATTCGAGGTCAAGGAATCCACACCCTAATGCATATCTGGGTAAGCTTTATAAGCTTAGGATGAAACTTCAACCCATGCTATGACGCATCCATGACTAAGCGCCATGCAAAAATTACAGGTGTTACTTAACGTCTTAGGAATCAGACCAATATGCACAACTTTTAGTAAATATCAATTGTACTCGGGCTAGGAAGCTAATATCAAGAAGGTTTGAATTTAGCACTTAAATTGTATAGTTAACATTAAGGTTTTAGCAGTAATATACTTGTGTCTAAGTCGCTAATTATGGTTATGATAATCCAAGGGCGCATTAGCCATTGACACTATCCAGGGACGTTCTAGGCATGGCTAGAGACGCATAAGCGCCAAGGGTGCTGGAGTTGGTAGTGACACATATGAGCTAGGTCGCGTTGTTTTTGGAGGTGCATTGAAGAAGCTTGCAACGCTGAGGCTAAGGGACGCATAGGAGCTAGGGATAAGACGCCAAGGGGCTAGTTAGGCACGCATCATAACTAGTCCTAAGATGCCAAGGATCTAGCTAGGGGCGCATCGGCCTTGGACTTGGCACTGAGGCTGGTAGGGACGCATAGGATAAGCTGGGACGCCAAAGAGGCTAGGGACGTCGCGGCCTGGGGGGCGCGTAGGCCTTGTGGAGTATTTGGTCACTAGGGACGCATTGGCCTTGGAGACGCGCTAGGCTGGCCGCGGAGGAGATGAGATGCGATAGAGTTCAAGGGACGTACTTGAACATGATGGAGACGTATTGGTCTTGAGGACGTATCAAGATAGGGGCGCTTCTGAGTTAGGATCGTATTGTTCTTAGCCGTTACTCGAGGGCGCATCAGGCTAGAGCTAGCCAAGAGAGAGATAGGGTTTAGGTGCCAAGGTGGTGATCCGCTGGCTAAGGCCTTATTAGGCTAATATGTGCTAGCTAAGACCAGTTTTGGTTAGTTAGTGCTTCTCAGGTGCTAAGGTTTAACTCCAGTAAGTTAGTGTTTTTAGCGCTATTATGGCTAAATGGTGCCAATGCGATGCTAAACCAAATAGGCAGTGCTAACTTGGTGCTAATATGAGAAAAATCTAGAGTTATCCTAGATCAGAGATTCAATGCATCTTTTATAGCATTGCTTCTTAGTTGTGGCGCATCTTTTATAGCATTAATCTCAGAAGAGCAATTTGAGGAACATTCGTTGCATATGAAGCGTTGAGATATAATGTATTTCAGGGTTTAAGCATTAGCTATTCCCGAGTTTAATGGATGTATCTAGAACATCGATGTGCATTCGAGGCAAGTTCAAGGAATTCAACAGTGGAATTTACGCGACAAGAGGCTAGTTCGATATGGCATGAATATTATGAGTGTTGAGGAGGCTACAAGGCCAATTTAGAATATTTAGAAAGAACCTGCACTCTTAATTCACTTGTGGAATATAAGTAGAGACAAAATATTCTATATTAAGCATATGCACGTAAATATGCACATGTATATATTCTTGTTGCTTAGTAAAGGAAAATTTTACAATTTTAGCCCTGGTTAAAAACTCACCATCTACATTAAGTCCCCTGCTTAGTGAGGAACAATAATGTTGTACAATAAGCACGAGATCATGATAATATGATTTCAATAATTATATATGCATAATTTAAATTTTAAGAGTAGAGGAAGATATACTTAGCTTCTGGGATATTGAGATGTGCACCCCTTTGCGTGGAATTTGGTTATGGATAGTAAACACCCTTATCACTTCTTGGAATATTAACTACCACGGGTGGGAAAGACCAAAAATTGGCGCGGCCAAGAAGAAGGCCACCTTGCGCCACTTTTTTCTTTCTTTTGTTTCCTAATTGGACAAGGACTCTTTAAGTTGGCACTTATATATATGCCTTTTTTATTTGTTTTTTTTATCACCGTGACTTCTCATTTTCTTCTTCTTTTTTTGTGGCGTGAAAAGAATTGATCTTGTCTTCTAAGTTCACGGCATCAACAAGTTGGGAATTTGATCTTGAGCAGACTCCATGGCCGACCAAACCAAGAAGGTAAGCGTCTTCTTCTTTCCCTATTTTTAACGCTATTATGGCTTTTTCTTTGCAAACCCTAGCTTCTTTTTTTACTAGAATTACACATTTTATTTAAAGCCATGAACTTTTAGTAAACTAGGGTTTCAATTCTCTTTTGATATAAGGAGAACTTGAATTCATTGCAGATGACTAATGAACATGATAATGATGTTGGAACACTTAAAGAAGAAAGGGTTAATCGGATTTTGGTACTTGGGTTTTGTCAAATATTACGTTGACTAGGTTAAGTCTAATTTTAATTAAAAAACACAAATAACTTTTTATATTTATCTAAAGTATTGATTTTAAATATACGTGAACGGGTGAAAAATTTCAAAACACTTAAAAAGTCACGTGACTTCTCAATGTTCATCTAACGGCCATAAAGTATAAGATCAATGCATGTGAATGAAACCTTATAATCTCTTCTTCCACTTTCATTTTCAATTGTTCCTTTTCCGCCTCCATAAATACAGCCCATGAGAACCTCTATTTATGAGTTATTGGAGATTGTAAATGTGCATACCTGGAGATAGCTTTGTATCACAGTCATACAATGAATCATTCCTGCGTCTCTTAATGAAATCTGACGAAGTAATCCCATTTTACAAACTTTCTGAACTCTCTTTCTCATTCGTTCACTATTTTTTGTATTAATATTGTAATTGCAGGTTCATACTCATAGTAACTAAAGAACTACAAAGGCGTTTATATGCATGTATAAGAGAAATTGAAGAAAACCGGATTTTGGTCATGTTCTTCGAAATTACTGGAGCAATATTTCGATCAACTGTGCAGCATTCAAGTCGCGGAGTTTGATTGTTCTGGAAACTCGTGGAAATGAAATTAGGTTTATCCCTCTTCATTTAGGTTTTTTATTCTTCTTTGGGTTTTAATTTTGGGTTTCAATAAGGATTCAATTACAGGTTCAAATTGGAAATCTTAATGGCATGATATAGTTTGATTTCGGTGTTTTCGTTGTTGATGAATGAATGATAGTGATATCCTTTTTTAGGAATGAGTTAACGAAAAGGAATTGGAGATTAAACGAATAAATTTTTCAAAATCAATCACGGTGGTAGGGTGGTGGTTCAGACCTTCTAGTTTTAGATTGAAGAACAAATGGTAAAGAAAGTAAATATGTAACAAGTGAATGGTAAAATGGTAAATACATAAATATTTAAAATTATAAAATTAATTAAATTAGACTTAACTTACTCAATATCGGTCAACGCAGGTCAACGTCATTTCTAGGTACCAAACCCTAAGTTGGTCAAAAGTTAGACCAAACCCTAATGTTGGACAAAATTTAAGTACCAAAATCCAATTAACCCAAGAAGAAATATCTGATGTTATATTTCTTGAGAGCGTACCTCATATTCGTGATGGTTTCGAGAGTATATTTCCGAAGAGCTTGTCATTCCTTATGGTTTTATTGGTAACTTTATCCCCAAATCTGAGAAGTATGATGTCCCTCATAATGTTGTTCCAGAGGCTATTCCAAGGCTTTGCTTGCAGAGAGGAGATTATGTATCTTCTTATGTCGAATTCAAGACACACCAAGTCCCCATGAAAAAGTGGGTAAGCTGGTGTAAAACGATGTTGAGTGATCCTTTAGCGGTCAAAGTTTTGAAAGAGGATGAAATATTTCATGTTATAAGAATGTCTGATCAGTTGCAGATCTTCAAGGATGTTTAAGGTATTTTAACCTTTGATTCACGTTGGTGTGGAGCAACTCATACCGCTATATGTGCCTGGGGAGAACTAACAATTACTCTGGAAGAGGTAGTTAGTTTGTTTCAGCTTCCAGTTTCTGGTACTCTCGCTGTAGAAAGTTCTACTAGAGAGAAGCAAATGATTACGGCTCTGGAGAGGAAGATATAAGAAATCCAACAAGGAAGGGGTCGTAATGGCGCGTATTATGTGAAGTGGATCGATCATTGGTGGAATGGTAAGGACAATGCGGATGATCCCACTCTTAGTGACCCTCTGACCGTTGTGGCGTTTCTGACACTCTGGTTGTCTAGAGATGTATTTGAGGACTTCCCCATTGGCAATTTGAAGCTCCCAGTTGTCCCTCTGGCGGTAGCACTTATTGGTGGTGAACGTCTCCCTCTTGGTAAATTATTCCTCGGTTCTTTGTATTCTCATTTAGATTCATTAGCTCATGACATGAAAACTTCTAACGGGTTCATGAAAATTGATTCTTATATTCATACCACATTTCTGCAAGTGTGGTTATGGGAGCACTTCCCAAAATATACGCCTTTGTCAAATCCTCTTAACTTGCAGGGAGATGTTGAATATATGATGCGTGTCGTTAGCGCACAAATTAATTAAGATATTTCCCATTAATACTAATAAGTATATAGCGGTAGTAAGGATCGTTCCCACGAGGAGCTGTGAATTTTTATTTGTCTTTGACTTCTTATGTAACCAAGAGGCGGGATTGTAATGAATAAAACTAAGTAAACTAACGAAAGAAAATAAAAACAAAGTAAATAAAGATTGAGATCAAAGTGAGAAAATCCTGATTAGAGGTTTCATCTTCCGTCACCAAACAAGATCTTCAATCGATTAAAGATAACGTCCAATCCTTCTTATATCAATAACCCTAGAGCATCCTATCGCAGGCTTATTCCGGCAAAACTCCTTGTATCATCAAAGGTGCAAGAGCCACTCTTTGAATCCTTCTTAATAAATAAATTGCCGTAAGAACCACTCAAGTTTAACCCAAGGAAATCAATGATCTTCGTGAGTTGAGGTTATTCAAAGAAATCCGGCGTAAGAGCCACACAGATTTAACCTAGGTTAAGCTTCTAAATATAATCGCATGGCAACATCCCGTCGTTAACAACTATGTTGTACTACTTGTGAAAGGGTCTTTCGACATTTATGAATCTCAAACCCTAGTCTACTTTAGATATAAACACAAGACCATTCAATTTGCAAGTTGAACGATCAAGTCTTCAATCATACATGGTGATATAAACAGAACATAAGCGATAAAAGAGATCGTTAACATTAAAACTAACCAGCCATATTGATTTACATGTGTAGGACTTCCAACTAAATCCACGAAAAATAGAACAAAGTTACCTACTCATGGATTTACTAAAACCCATGAAAAATATACAAAGAAGAAGAATAGTTTCCCCCTAAGGGGAAAACCCTAGGGTTTTGATGTAGAAGATAAGAGATTACTTAAGAGATATGGAATATAAAATATAAAGATATTAAAGATGTTTTGTTTGATCCTTATATGTCTTATTTTATAGTCTTGAATGCTTGGCCCTCAAGTATCCTTTCTTTTTAGGGTTTAGAATCTTTCCGGGACCATGTTTCCTTGATTTAGAGGTCAAAAACGTGTCTTA
Organism: Papaver californicum; assembly: GCA_023531435.1. Taxonomy (NCBI): domain Eukaryota; kingdom Viridiplantae; phylum Streptophyta; class Magnoliopsida; order Ranunculales; family Papaveraceae; genus Papaver; species Papaver californicum. The sequence continues at coordinate 15,576 of JAJJMC010007682.1, forward strand.
GAAGTGGCATACGTCGAGTCATAATCGGTAGACTCGACACCCTTCTTATCTAACGATTGTAAGAGCTCAAACTATGACTTTTCATGTATCCAACCTTTCCATAATCGGTAGACTCAATTTCCATTTTATCTACCGATTATTTTTCTGAGTGTTTCGCTATTTTCTTTCGGTTGTTTTGCTCATAACTTCCTCATACGAACTCCGAATGACCTCATTATTTTTGCGTTGGCTTCATATTCTCGTTCTCTTAAAAATGGTATTAAGAAATCCTAGAATTGAATGAGTTGAATTTGGTCTTTGGCCATTCTCCATTGGCAGAACTTGACTTCCTTGTTCATTTCGTATCGTAATGAATTCCTTTCTTCTTCTTTGGTTGAATACACTTCAAAATTCCTAAGAAAATCATACAAAAACAAAATATCAAAGCATAATGATATGAAAACTAACAAAAAATCAATGAATTAGAGTATACAAATAATGCAAATAATGCACCTATCAATTTCCTCACACTTGCCTTTTGCTAGTCCTAGCCTAAACTACAAATCCAAACTAGCCTAAACTACAATAACTCCAATTTGTTGAGGATACGGTTACACTTAGAATGTGTAACAAGCCTTTAAACCCCTAGGTGTTCCTAATGGACGAGTTATAGTCTCGTGAGGGTTTAGAAGAGGTATACCCACAAAACCTAATTTACAACTTCAAAACATTCCAGAGCACATGCATCCAAAGAGCTACGAAGACATAAAGTTTCTACACACTAACAATAAGAAGTTAGAAGTATAAAGAACATTATTCTCATGCTTAACCCTTGAGTTAGGAGAAAACCACCATATGAAAGAATCCAGGTTCGAGAGCGATCGAATGTTTCTGTCTCACCAATAGGGTTTTATGAATTTGAAACTCAAAAAACACACTTTATGGTTCTCACATGTGTGCAGGTAGGAGTGAAGATAGAAATCCTGCACATGTTGAATGGTGGGAAGAAAAGGTAACCTTTCGAAGTTATCCCATAGAAACATGGGATAAAAAAGAACCCTTTTTTTATGATGATACCTAAGAAAGGAAATCAATCACTATATAAGGATGGGAATGCTTACTTACCTTCTCACCCGATCGGTAATCAACACCACTCTCACAGCATCCAATAGAAACGTCTTCGGTCTTCAACTGTTGATGATGAACTTTTGAACTTCGTTGAACCTTGATAATTTGTAACTCTTTCCTCAATTTCTTGTTGCTTGAAACTTCTCTGTAGTTTTCTTCTTCCCCACAGTCTTATTGAATTAATACAAAAGAAAATATATACTAAAGCAATGATAATTATTTTTTATTTTTTTATTTTTCTCTTTTTCTTTCTTATATATATATATATTTTTTTAGAACTTCAAAATAAAATATAAACTGAAAAGAAAAATGAACAATGAAAACACTATGGCCGTGGGATAAGGACGTTACCACTTGATTCTTCACAACTCGTATTGTCTCGATATCATAAACTTCAATAACTCTCATCTTTTGATTTATTTCGCTTTTGTACATAAGTCTTCAACATGTATATATACTTCTGATCATTGTATAGTTGCTTTACTTGAATATGAAATTTGCTCTTTCTCGTACTATTGTTTATAAACCTTGACTGTCTTGAACTTTCCTTCAAATTGTTGATGCTCCGCTTGTTGATGATAACGCGTTTCTATGGACCTGTTGTTGTCGAGAGAGTGGTGCCAACTGCAAAAAAAACTACAAGATAGAGTTAGCAATTCTGATGGCACCCTCATGATTGACATAATTAACACTCAAGAGATCAAAGTAGTGCTGAAATTAGTGCGACGTTGGGTATCTCATCATTCTACCCGGAATTTGCGCAGATGAAACACTTTAAACGGACAATTGAAGGTTTGGTGCCTCACTCATGGGTATTGAATGATCAACAACTTTAATACTAAACTCTCTACCGACAGTTTAAGTCCATTTGTGTCAGTTCTAGCCTCACAAAAACTAAGCACTCCGTATATAGTTTTCTAATACTTCTAAGTTCAGTTATTTCGGTTAGAACTCTGTATGTAAACTTAGCTAGAAGTATGATAAGTGACTCTAAAATCTCTAAAAGTTGGAGGTTTATGCAAAAACTAAAAACTTAAGCTAAAAAACACTCTATATATATGCAAATACCCCACCACACTTAAACTTTACATTGTCCTGAATGTAAATTGACTCCTCCAATGTAAAATCAAGATGGGAAATCCTAATATGATATGCAAACTAAAAATTAATAGAAAAAGATAGAAATACAAAACCAATGGGTTGCCTCCCATACATCGCTTAGTTTAACATCCTCAGCCCGACCTTTTGGTTAGCACCCGAAAACCAACAATCTGAAAATCTGGAGATCCACCCATACAACAATCTGCAACTCCAATAACAGCTTCAGAAAAATGTTAGCAAAAGATACTAATAGTAAAACCATTATCATATGGAAGTTACCCCTATACTTAATCCTTTCTACACTTGAAAGTGTATAAAGAACAAAGAATTCAGGTACTTCTACAGGTTTCTCATGGTTAACCTGCACAGTGTTAAAATAAAGCATATATAATGGTGGATAGTTAGAAGCAAAATAATCCGTTAAAACTTTAGAAGCACACGACTCCAATCCTAAGTAAGGTATTTTCCTAAAAGTTGGGCTAACAACTTCTTGAGAAACTACTTCGATTAGAGTAGGATCATTAGAAGTAGAATTATGCAAAGGATTAGACAAACCTTCCACTATCTCTTATATTACAGGATCTTCATTGTTCTTAAGGAACTCCAATGAATTATTTACCTCATGTGTATCATGGTCCTCTATCAAAATTTTCAACAAATCTTCGTTAGTATCTGCCTTAATTAAAATCTCGGCATCAACATTATCAATATAATGCTTGGCAAGCTCAACTGGGTCTTCCATGATATTAATCAATTCAGTTTCATTCTCAAATACTTCATACTCTTCGTCGTCATCAGACCAGAAAGGTTTATACGCAAGAGCGTCTTCCATTGTGTACTCCCCGGGAATGTAACTATGGGTTGGTTCAGATGATATACTTTCGTAATCATCGTCACTTTCATAGATAACATAAGTTTGTTCTGTGATAGTCTTTATGTTTTTAGTCTCAATTGCATCCTCTTCAACACTCTTTACTTCAGGATCATATATTGTTGCGGACTCAATTCTAGCTGCTAGGAATTTCTTTAAAACACTCATTGCATCATTCCCAAGATCTACCTTTTGAATAGGTGCTTGATCATTAATAAGATCAAGGCTTGAGTAAGCTACACTAGATTCATTAAATATCCCCAAAGATTGGTCTTTTTCAGAATCACCATTAATCACATATTCATTATTGTGCACAAGAATGTTTAGAGCGGTTTTGGCTTTGAGACCAAATTTTTTCTTTTCTCATTCATTCCTCATATTGATCAATGCGCATCATTAAATTCTCTACACCTTTTTGAAGTTCTTGAAGTGATTTATTAATGCCTTGTTGGTGTAGCTGAATTTGTTGTTGAAGTTCTGCTAACATGGTGCATATCTATTTTTCAAAACTAGAAGAATCATTAGATGTATGACTATCCTCCCATCTCTGGGATTGTTCAATTACATACCCACCATTTGAAGGTTGGCATATATGAGAATAATCAAAAGGGTACGTGAAATATTGATCATTATCAAAGGATTGGTTGTGATTATAGTCCCCGTATAGTTGGGATTGAAAACCAAACTGATTACCATTATTATATACTTGAAATTGTGTACCATACATGTTATTTCCGTAAGGAAACATGATGACACACAAAGAGTAAAAAATAAAATATAGTCAAAAATATAAAAACAAAAATAAAAGTGATACCTACAACCTGTATTTGGAATTTACCTCACGCTTTTGACGAGTGGAGAACTCCTTCAACGAGTTATTCATACCACAAAAACCTAAAAATCTGAAAAACACTAAAAAAAACACGTAAAATAGAACCAAAAGAAATCTCAAAGAAAAACAATTGTTACTGCTCCCCGGCAGCGGCGCCAAAATTTGATGCGTGTCGTTTGCACAAAAATTAATTACGATATTTCCCACTAATACTAATAAGTAATATAGTGGCAGTAAGGATCGTTCCCACGAGGAGCTGTGAATTGTTATTTGTCTTTGACTTCTTATGTAACCAAGAGGGGGGATTGTAATGAATAAATCTAAGTAAACTAACGAAAGAAAATAAAAACAAGGTAAATAAAGATTGAGATCAAAGTGAGAAAATACTGATTATAGGTTTCATCTTCCGTCACCAAACAAGCTCTTCAATCGATTAGAGATAACGTTCAATCCGTCTCATATCGACATCCCTAGAGCATCTTATGGCAGGCTTACTCCGGCAAAACTCCTTGTATCACCAAAGGCGCAAGAGCCACTCTTTGAATCCTTCTCAATGAATAACTTAACGCAAAATCCACTCAACTTTAACCCAATGAAATCAATGTTCTTCGTGAGTTGAGGTTATTCAAAGCAATCCGGGACAAGATCCGCACAGATTTAACCTAGGTTAAGCTTCTACATATAATCCCATGGCAACATCCCGTCGTTAATAACTATGTTGTGCTACTTGTGAAAGGGTATTTCGATAATTTTGGATCTCAAACCCCAGTCCATCTTTAGATATAAACACAAGACCATTCAATTTGCAACTTGAACGATCAGGTCTTCAATCATACATGGCGATATAAACAGTAGAACATAAGCGATAAAAGAGATCATTAACATTAAAACTAACCAGCCAGATTGATTTACATGTGTAGGACTTCCAACAACATCCCCAACCAATAGCACAAAGTTACCTACTCATGGATTTACTAAAACCCATGAAAAATATACAAAGAAGAAGAATGGTTTCCCCTTAAAGGGAAAACCCTAGGTTTTTGATGTAGAAGATAAGAGATTACTTAAGAGATATGGAATATAAAATATAAAGATGCTAAAGATGTTTTGTTTGAGCCTTAGATGTCTTCTTTTATAGCCTTCAATGCTTGAACCTCGAGTATCCTTTCCTTCTATGGTTTAGAATCCTTCCGGGACCATGTTTCCTTGATTTAGAAGTCAAAAACGTGTCTTAGAAGTGGCTTACGTCGAGTCATTATCGGTAGACTCGACACCCTCCTTATCTACCGATTGTAAGAGCTCAAAATATGACTTTTCCTGTGTCCAAAACTTGCCATAATCGGTAGATAACTTGCCGTAATCGGTAGATAACTTGCCATAATCGGTAGACTCAATTTCCATGTTATCTACTGATTATTTTGTTAAGTGTTTCACTATTTTCTTTCGGCTGTTTTTCTCATAACTTCCTCATACGAACTCCAAATGACGTCATTATTTTTGAGTTGGCTTCTTCTTCTCGTTCTCTTCAAAATGGTATTAAGAACTCCTGGATTTGGATGAGTTGAATTTGGTATGTTTCCCTTCTCCATTGGCAGAACTTGACTTCCTTGTTCATTTCGTGTCGTAATGAACTTCTTTCTTCTTCTTTGGTTGAATACACTTCAAAACTCCTTAAAAACTCCTTAAAAACTCATAAATAAACAAAATCAAAGCATAATGATATGAAAAATAACAATAAATCAATAAATTAGAGTATCCAAAGAATGCAAATAATGCACCTATCAATATACAAAGATCCGTCGTTGGTATAAAAGAAATATTACCTCTGTAGATTTTTATGATTTAATAGATGTACATAGTGAGGTGAACTTCAGGCCTTGGGTCTATGAGCATGGGCATATACTTTCATCAACTACTTTTTTCGGAGAGGTCGAGGAGGTTCTCTGGTCAGGCCCAAAGAGGCAAGCTAGTGTCTTCTCTTCTGGAAAAAATGCCTTCATGAAAAACTCTACTCCAGTTTATATCCTTGCTCTTCGTTCAAAATGTTATTCGGTGCAAGATTACAACAATGATCGTGCGGCTCGTCAGATGAGTTTTACCAAGAAGTACCTCATAGTCACAATGCAGCTCCGTATATTATAGAGTTGAAGAAGAGTTTGGACGTCTTTCTTATTGAGGGAATAAGCATTTTTTCTTCATTCGTGGTAGGAAACCTCGGATATCATCCATGTATGCACGCTTCTGGAATGATGAGAGGAGACGCTTTCAAGAATTTCTCTCGAGGTCTTCAGTGATGATTGGTGCCCCCTCCAAGGAAGACAAGGCTCGGAGTCCCAATTTGTAGGGTTCATCTAAGGCCAAGCGAAAGCTAATTATTGACGCGGCTCGGGAGGTAATGGAATTTTCTCTGACTAATTGATTTTAGAAACACTATTATTGTGATTCTTATCTTTCATTCTTTTCGCTAGATTGGTGTCGTCCGTCCTCGAGTGGATGCTCTTCTTTTGTTGCTAATAGTTCCCGGCATGTAAGGAAAGGACCAAGGATGAGTTTTCCTGGAAGCAAGACTGGTCCTAGCAAGAATAGAAGTACTCCATCTGCCATCTTCGATACTTGAGGATTTCAATCATAATATATATATTTTTTCGTTTTGGTATAACATGTGAGCACAAGTGTTTGTGTTGACTCTGGTGACGCTCCTGAGGCTACAGGGGACACCATAAGCATGGAAGAAGGGAATGAGTCCGGGAAATAGGAGCTCGAAAAAACATCTTGTACAGAGGAAATCTATGAAGAACTTGAATCTGATACTATCAATGACGAAGTAAGCAATGAAAGTGAAATGATGCTAGACTCTTCTACCAATTTAGATTCTCCTCAAGTAAGTTATACCCTCCTTGAAATAGTAATAATCCATGTATACCCTTTGAAATTCCTCATATAAGCATAACTATGCTTGAAATTTGCAAAGTATTCACAAATTTCCGTCGTCAGAAAATTTTAAAAATATAGTGCTTGGGAAAAACGCTATAGAATCTTCATACGACCTTCGTTTTGGATGATTGACCCTTTTATTATTATTAGAAAACAATTTCCTACAACCCATCTGAAAGAAATCCAGGTTTTGAGCTTGTTTGGGGCGCCAAAACGACTGGAAAGTAGAACTCAGGAAGTATCCAGGAAATCCTGACAGTTTTCAGATTCGACTCCACTAGCCATTCTTGCCATAACTCTTAGATCACTTATCCGATTGATACGCCCTTTTAAAAAAAAATAGTAGACTTTAATACAAGACTTTTGATATAAGAAACATGCCCATATTCATCACCAATTGTTGTCAGCTTCAGAGTTTCCGAGAGGCAGTAAAAATTGCTTCCGATGCGTTTTTTGCAAAACGTCTTGTGATTGTTCCAACTCACATAATCCATTTAATATCACTTTTTAATGATTGTATATGATATTTATGAGTATGTATGACAATTTTTATGGTTCATGCTCAAGAATTTTGTATTTGAGATGTTCTGACTCAATTTGCTCATATCTTCTCTACTTTTAGGGAGGGAATGATCAAAATCAGAGAGTTGAGTTTGCTAGTGAAGGAACATGAATTACCGTTGATATCGACGTAGATAATTTCGTCTCCCTTACTTAAAATCATGAGAATACTTCTGCTTGCATGCTTATTGAGTGTAGTGCTTCTGTCGAGTATCCTGGTGCAGGTATTGATATTGACTTTGGCCCGAGCAGGACTCTTCCCGCTTATTTCCGTGTTGGAGGTTTTGCTGTTCTGTCCACTTATGCCGAGTTGTATACAAGGATATAGAAGAAGTTTGGTCACTTCTCTGTTGATACTTCCAGAAACTACATAGATTTAGAACGTGACGAGTCCAGTTTGTTACCCATAGTATATGAGATGTTCTCACTCCCTTGGCATGAAGTTTATGATGCGGTATTCTAGGAGTGGAAGGAGGCTATAAGCAACGCTGAGAACTCTGGTCTGAATGTCATGTAGGTTCGTCGTCTTCTAGGAGCCATGCGAGAACACTTTGTTGGAGTATGAGAACTTGCTAATCTTGAGGCGGTGACCAATGCTAGAAATAAGTTGAAAGGCTTTCCTTGGAATTGGATCTTGCGTTGGAGACTCTTGGAAGGATGGAAAAGGAGTATTCTATAGGGACTGAGCTAGCTTTCAAGGATTTTTCTAGTTTTATGACCTCATGAAGCACATTTATGGTTTTATTTTGGGATTTTGAGTAGGTAGGTTTTTGACAAGTTATTTGTGGAGAAAGATAAACTCCTTTATTATTTTTTGAAATGAATAAAGATATTTGAATTGATTGATAAACTTGAAAACCTAACTATGAGTGCAGAAATATTGCACTCATTTTAGAGGAAATATAAATATTGCACGAAAATAGGGAAATATTTGAAGTAAACTGGTGAAGCACTCAGGCTTTGCAAGCATTGAGACACTTGTCGAGAATCACTATTCCTTCTGGCTTATCACGGTTTATAAGATTGTAGTGATCACCTAGCAGAGTTTTAGTAATTATGTAGGGTTCTTCCTCAATAGTCAGAGGAACTGAGGCGAGAAGCTGTGCCTTCTTAGTGACTTTCAGAACTGCATCTCCAATTCAAAAAGGCCCATACTTTATCATCTCGTATGGGAGGTCTTCTCCTTGGGCATCAGAATTGTTGATGGCATTTCTTCTTATCGCCAGAAGTAATTTGACTCACAAGTGAATCATGAATCTTCTCGTTCTTAGTGAAAGCAATTTTTAAACATTTGACAAAATATTAAAATGGATCGCTTTCCCATTCACATCTTATAGCCGTGATATGGTTTTCCTTTATGCAGAACTCCTGGGTTCTGATAGGACATGAGATCATTGATTGAAAAGGGGATTGAGAAGTGCACTTACTTGATCGAGTTTTAGAGTCCGAGTCAGATTCTCAAGCTTTGTAGGGAGTCCCCGGTCATATTACCCATCATCCGTGTCGACCAAGTTCTTCAAGGGAGGCTTGACTTAGGAACGGGTCCTTTCCGTAAAGAATAAGCGTTTGCCAGCTACGACATGGTTCAGGGTAGCAAAGACGTCTTCATGTTGTCCTTTCAAGAGACGAAGAAGCTCACACATGTGTTTCATCAAAGATTGAACTGTCTAGTTGGTTGACTTCTCAAAGAGAGTGAAGTTTCTGACAGGAAGGGGATTTTTGTGGACTCCTTCAGCTTCTAATTGTAATTCTCCTGATTCTACTTTTTCTTTGAAAATACGCTTTAGATTGTTATAATCGATGGTTGGGTGATTAACATATCGATGATAATGACATTATTTAGGATCCGTCATCTGCAGAGCTGTGGGAAGCCGTCACACAGGAGGTAAATGGAGAGTATCATCTTCTATCCATGCTTCAAGTAGTTCGAGCACCTTTTCCATTGGAACTGGGAAGTCCAGGAACATCATGTTTGGTTTAACATCTTGTCCCTACTGCGGTTGTAACTGTTGTTGTGAAGCTTTGGCGGTTTTCTGAGACAGAGTTGATTTTCGAGTTGGTATGGATGTCATGGATGGGAAGGAGAGTGTTTTGTCTGTGACTTTAGTTGAGATGAAGCTTTCCTCTTGGGCCCTTCGTTACTGACAGCACCAATTGACAGTTAAACATTGTACTACTTGTTGACTAGCCGTCGATTTCCACTAGTGTATCAACAACTCTCTTCTCTTGCTGCTCTAGTTCTATATAGGAGGGTGGGAGCAGTTGTGGCGGATCGTTTTACGGCTTCATGTAACTCATAGAAAGTCTAAAAACATAAATTTTCTAGAAGGGCACGATAAACAAGGATCATACGATTAATGCAGAGCTTTACCAGTTGATGTTCCGTCATATTCGGGTCATGATAATCCGTTGCTTGAATTCTGAATCTTTTTACATATTCATTGGGTTGCTCATTATTCCTCTGGAACATTTTCCCATGTCTGATAGGGTGATCTTCTCGGAGACGAATAAGTACTTTTTGTAGAAGGCGTTAAACATGTCTTCCCAATCAGAGATTTTGTTAGGAGCAATTTTATTATACCATGTGTAGGATCTCCCACTGAGGGACTTTAAAAATTCTTTGAGACGTGGTATATGATTGTATTCATGTCCCCCGAGGGATTCGCGAAATAGAGAGACGTGCTCATGAGCATTTCTAGTTTCATCGTACAATGAGAAAGTTGGAGAAGATTAACCTGCCGGCAGAGTGATCCAATGGATTTCGGGAGAGTATGGAGGTTAGTATTGATGGGCCGAGGATGAGTCCTCCTTGCCATGGTTTCGTATGAGTCTCTCCAAATATTCATGGGTGAGGAAATTGGATTGTTGGTACCTCTATGGTGGCCGCTCAGGAATGATACAAACTCCTTTGTCTTTTCGAGCCCCAGATGTTTTAGTATCAGCAGTCGTTGCAAAGTTGGTCCTGGTCTGCTCTGTGAGGCGATGACGTTGTTCCAGGGAGAGTTGCTCCGTCAGGGTCTTGAGAAAAACGAGTACTTCCTTATGAGTAGTGGCCATGTCCATCCGAGTTTTGGCAAGAATTTCATGTCTTTTCATCAGATCCGCTATGTTGATCAGAGTTTCAGTATTCTCGGTGTCTTCAGTGGTTTTGTCACCGAGAGGAGGTGTAGTAGTAAAATTGGTATTGGGAGGTTCAGTAAAATTAGGGGTGTTTTCAGAATCACCACCACTAGTACTACCTGAACTGACTATAGAAGTTGTAACTGCTCCAGACCTAAGACCCACCATTTTGAATAACTGAAAATTGGCTTTTGTAATTGAGAAGTTGATATCCCGTTGTGGTCGACAATTGTTTTAAGGTAAAAACAAATGTACTGCAAAATGGTATTGTCAGGTAGTGACGCCTAGGAGAAGATGGGACGCCAAAGAGGCTAGGGACGTCGTGATCCTGGTGGCGCATAGGCTTGTGGCACATTTGGTCAGTAGGGACGTATTGGCCTTTGTATCTAGGCTTGGAGACGCGCTAGGATGGCCGTGGAGAAGCTGAGATGCGATGGAGTTCAAGGGACGTACTTGAACATGGTAAAGACGTATTGGTCTTGAAGACATGTTAATCTAGGGGCGCTTCTGATCTAGGAGCGCATTGGCCTTAGCCGTTACTCGAGGGCACATCAGGCTAGAGCTAATCAAGAGAGTTAGCGTTTTTGGCGCTAGAATTAGGGTTAGCACTTTAGTGATAGGGTTTAGGTGCCAAGGTGGAGATACGCTGGCTAAGGCCTTATTAGGCTAAAATGTGCTAGCTAAAAACATTTTTGGTTCATTAGCGCTTCTCATGTGCTAAGGTTTAGCCCCATAAAGTTAGCGCTTTTAGCGCTATTATGGTTAATTGGTGCCAATGTGGTGCTAAGCCAAATAGCCAGTGCTAACTTGGCGCTAATATGAGAAAAATCTAGGGTTAGGCTAGCTCAGAGATTCAATGGGTCTTTTATACTTTTGCTTCTTAGTTGTGGCGCATCCAAGAGGAGTGGCGCATTATTTATGACTTATATTTAAGCAAAGTGCTAAAGTAGCATATTTAAGCACAGAAGAGCAATTTGAGGAGCATTCATTACGAATGAAGCGTTAAGCTATAATGTATTTCAGGGTTTAAGCATTAGCTATTCCATAGTTTGATGAATGTATCTAGAACATCGATGCGCATTCGAGGGAAGTTCAAAGAATTCAGCAGTGGAATTTACGCGACTAGAGGCTAGTTCGATATGGAATGAATATTATGAGTGTTGAGGAGGCTATAAGGCCAATTTAGAATATTTAGAAAGAAACTGCACTCTTAATTCACTTGTGGAATATAACTAGAGACACAATATTTTATATTAAGCATATACGCGTAAATATGCACATGTATACATTCTTGTTGCTTAGTAAATGGCAATTTTATAATTTTAGCCCTTGTCAAAAACTCATTATCTTCAATAATAACCTAAAAAAAAACAGAGCACCAAAAAAATTTCATTATCCAATCTTAAATGGAATTATCAAGCACGAATAAATCAAATATTACACAAAATCGAAATACGAACCATCATATGGTCGTTCTTATCACAGAAACCTAGTTCATCCCTTGAAAAAGTAAAAAAAATCAATCAACAAAAAAAAAGCATGGTAAAATAAATCCTTAAAAATTCAAACCAACATGCATCACAGCATACCCATTATCGATTGTAAAACAAACAATCATTAAAAGGAACAAAAGTAATCGAAACAAACCCTAAGTTTCATAAACTTGCAATCGACGATAAGGGTTAAGATTCATTGGGAAACAAAAAAATTGAACTACCAGCAAACCCTAGTTGTTTTTCTCTTCAATAAAACTCTGAAAATTTTGATCTAACCCTAACTTTAAATGGAATTAATTTGGGGATTTTTTTTTCTCACTCTTTCTCTCTCTGTCTACGATTTGTTTTTTTTTCCTCTGAATGATCTTCCTGCCTAGGCTATAAGGGAAGTTGAAGAGACAGGCGAGCGTGTCTTGATATTAGGCTACCACCAAAAAGTGACTTAATCAAAACGGTTCAATCACTGATATAAATCACAGTCATTTGATAAATAATACGGATGTAGAACACGTGTGGCTATATGTTGTTTTCTATGAAAGGGTACTTTTGCTATTTAACTAAAACTATGCCACCCGTACACGTCTTACGTGTAATCCTTCTTCCAGCTAGAGAGATAACTTAACGACATGAGGTTTCACTAATATTCAATCTCTACGGGAGGTTTTCTTTATTAGCACCAAAAATGTCCCATTGAGTCTGAAAGAATCCTGGTGGAAAGCCACCAGGTCCTGGAGCTTTCAAAGGCATCATTTACTTGGGAGTGGTGTAACTTTCATTTGTATCTGGAATTCTTGTAAGAAGTATATTATCTTCAGCTGTGACAAATCTTGGAAGAATATTAAGGAAAGCAGAGCTAACTTGGGGTTTTACAGAAGTACTGATATTCAAGAAATGATCATTTAAAAAAAAATTAGACCAATTTTACCATTACACCTGTTTCCATTTTCATCTTTAAGAGATTCCATTATGTTCCTGAACCTCCTGAAGTCTGCTTGCAAATGAATTTTTTTTTTTTTATTGTTGTCAGCTGCTAAAAGATGTGACTCTCTATATTTTTGTCTCCAGTATTGTGTTTCCCTGTGATGCTATTTATCAATTTGAAGCTCAATATATTGGACTACAACAGTATTACTACCATTTGTACTTGAAGATTGAAGTTGTTACAAGTACTCATGAAGTTGTTTTATGTTGTGTTGTATGTTTCCAAAAGAATATCTATTCCATTTTGAAATATTTTTTCTAGCCTGCCTTAGTTTGTTGTACAACTTGAAAGCTGGAGAGCCATACATAAACTTGTTCCAAGAATTTGCAATTTGATCTTCTACAAGAATCATCTCTTAAATAACATTCAAAGAATTTCCAAGTTTTCATGCCAGTCATTGTTGATGAAGTAAGATTCAGAAGTACATGACAGTAATCTGATCCCATTTGAGTGAGATGGAGTAAATGGGAGTCTAGAAAATGAGAGAGCCATTGAGCACTGACTAAAGCCCTGTCTAATCTATATTTAATCCTTCTAGTACCATGTTTATTACTTGTCCAAGTAAAAAAATACCATGAAATCCCAAATCACATATACCTGCATTATCAATCAATTGTATAACACTAGAAGATATAGAAGAGCTAGCATTATTAGAATTTCTATCCTCTAAGTGCATTGTAATGTTTAGATCCACTATTACTACACATGGCAGATTTGGGTTATCATTTCCTAATTTTTTAATGTAGTTCTATTGATCTTGTCTAAAAGTGGTGTAGGGTGTGCCATACATGCAATTAAGAAGCCATTCAGGGTTGGAAGGATCACTAGTGACTAGGCATTGAATCATATTGTTGTTATAGAAGTTATTTCTAGTTGAAATCCATCCTTCCAAAGTAAAACTAAACCATCAACAAGTTCTATAGATGGGACATAAAAGTATTTGATAATTCAAGTGTTTGACATAATTCAAGATTTTATCGGAGTTAATTTTTGTTTCAGACAAGAAAATAATATCTGGAATACTATCTAGATCTTTAAGATGGTTTCTAGTTTTTTTTTCTTGCAAACCCATTGCAGTTTCAAGATATGATTTTCATTTTTACTTCCTTAGCAGATAAGAAACAAATAATGAAACTATAATTCAGATTGTGGAGAGAGTATTTCAAAATATTTTTAAAACTAATGTACAAAGCAAGTGTACTATCCAGGAAATATAGAGACTTATAAAAAAAAAAGAACAGTGAGATAAGTAGAAATGTTTAAAGGTAAAAAGGTGGTAATGTTTAATAGTTAGTGAGAAAAGTAGAAATGTTTAAAGGTAAAATGGTGGTAATGTTTAATAGTTACTTGAGTCTCCCCTGCTTTGAGTTCCGAATGTTTAATGTTTGCATGAATTAAATTGTTGTGTTCTGCAGTCATCTCCATTGGTGTGGATTCAGTTTGAATGGCATCGACTTGGTTAGTGGAAACTGGATCAACTTGAGTTTTTCCAAGGATGGGGTTGGTAGAATTTTTGTGTCTCTTGCGAGGTATAGCGTTTTCCTCAGGTTCCTTATTTTCTTCAGCAAGTTTATCAGCAATGGAGTTTCTTGTATATCCAGGTACCATAGTGGGTGACACAAAAATGGTTGGTTTGACAGTCTTTTTGGGGTTTTTCTTTAGGCTAGACATATTGCTTCTTATTTGCACTATGTTGGTCTTCTTAATAAATCCCACATTGATAAATGGTCTAGGTTTCTTATAAATTGCATCTAGCTGAAGAGTTATCTCCTCACAGTTGCCTTTTGAATGTTTCAGAATAAAATATTCTTTGCAGATTTTATGTGGTTGCTTCTCATAAATATACCTCACCCATCTTGGAGATCCAGTTGCAGTAATAGCCAGAACTCCTCTCCTTTGTGTTGTTGACAGGTTTATGTTGACACAAACCTTAAATACCTCTTCAGTAGCTTGTAAGCCAGTTGGTGGTTCAATTGCAATTACATCCCCAATAATCTTTACCTATTTCTGCAACTTTTTTCTAATTCATTTTTTAAGATAACAAGTGTTTCAATTGGATCCAGAAAACTTGAGTATCCAGAGAAGATCTTTGTAAATAATTAACCTGGCGAATTTGAGGGCTAACAAAAACCATTTAGGGGCTACTTTTTTAAAGCCATCCAATGGGAGAAGCTAAGGGGTGACCTAGGGTATGTAAAAATACTAAAATATCCTTTTACTTATCAAATAATTACTACAAAACCGTCCATTAATAAAATTTTGAAACCCTAAACCTAAAATCTAAGATGTTATAATCGGTAGTTTCGGGTTTGTGTTAACTACCGGTTATTGTGCTGTTCTTCATCGTCCATGAACTTCATGCACAATCGGGAGTTATGTTTAGTCATAAAATACCGGTTGTATTACTGGACAAAAATTTAGTGGTAATCGGTAGTTTCGTATAGGGTTAAATTTAGCAAGTTAGTGATACTCAAAAACATCCAACACAATCGGTAGTTATTTTTACATATAACTACCGATTATTCTACTGGATGCAAATGTACACATAATCGTAAATTATTATTTTTATGTAACTGCCGATTGTAGTGTGTTCATATGCACAATCGGTAGTTATGTAGAGCCCGAGCTACCGATTATGCACAATTGGTAGTTAAGTTAATTTTTTAACTACCGATTATGAACAATTGGGTGAGTTTAATGTACTTTGTGAACAATGTGATTCGATTAGTTAATTGGTTTTGTAAAACAGTTGAACGTAAAATCATTTCATTGAATCTAAAAGGCATATAGAGCGTAACATTACAGGAAATGAAATACACTTAAGCATATAGGTTGAAACCAAACAAGGGAAGTTCTTCCGAAATCCGATAGAAATCCTCATGCATAAACTCCTCCCCATGCTTATTTTCATATTGCTAGAGAGCCATCACCCACTGAAAAACACAAATCAATTATAAGTTTGAATGTTTGAAAACTCTTTTTAATGAACGACTTATTAACGTAAAACACTTACTCTTGCCACAAGCGATTCGGTGGGACGAGCTCGGAATCTCAATATCATTTCCTCTTTCAAGTGTTCCAACCGTTCGAACAAGTCCTCATACCTTGTCCTAACGCCTCTGGGCGTTCTCTGAAATTCATTTTCGTTTAAGGCGACAAAAATCTAAAACAAACAGTTCCACCAAGAATCGGTGGACTGCTGCGCCATCCAATTTTCAATAACGCCTCAGTTGTTGTTGTTCCAATATGCAGTTTCGTACTCGTGCGACATGATCGTTGCCCACGATCTAATAATAGCCACATCTTCATCATTTGTGTATTGAAGAGCCATATTTAGTGCTTCAAAATCAAATGTGATAATGAGAATGAGATTGAAAGGGATAGGGGAGATTGAGGTTGAAAGTGATAGGTGAGAATGAGAATATCCTTGAAAGGTTATGTTAATATACCAATTCTGGGAATGTTACTTGTTTTTGTCAGAATACTTATCCTAATCATTAGTTTAAGAATTTCGTAAACTACCGATTGTAATTGTACAAAATGTTAAAATTTTATAAAAAAAATCGATTTCCAATTTGGGGCTACTTATCATAATCGATAGTTTAAGCAATTCTTAAACTACCGATTGTAATTGTACAAAATGTTGAAATTTTACAAAAAAATTCGATTTCCAATTTGGGGCTACTTATCATAATCGGTAGTTTAAGGAATTCTTAAACTACCGATTGTACCAAGACAAAATGTTGAAATTTTGCAAAAAATTTGGATTTCCAATTTGGGGCTAGTTATTATAATCTGTAGTTTAAGGAATTCTTAAACTACCGATTGTACCAAGAAAAATGTTGAAATTTTTCAAAAAAATTGGATTTCCAATTTGAGGCTACTTATCATAATCGGTAGTTTAAGGAATTCTTAAAGTACCGATTGTACCAAGACAAAATGTTGAAATTTTGCAAAAAATTTGGATTTCCAATTTGGGGCTACTTATTATAATCGGTAGTTTTAGGAATTCTAAAAATACCGATTGTACCAAGACAAAATGTTGAAATTTTTCAAAAAATTTGGATTTCCGATTTGGGGCTACTTATTAAAATCGGTAGTTTTAGGAATTCTTAAACTACCGATTGTACCAAGACAAAATGTTGAAATTTTACAAAAAAATTGGATTTCCAATTTGGGGCTAGTTATTATAATCGGTAGTTTAATTATTTCTTAAACTACCGATTGTGAGAATCGGTAGATTATGGTGTACCCAAAACTTCCGATTCTTTATATTAGTTCGAACTTAGTATGCCCTCAACGGTTTTTTTTTTGAAAAAAGAGCCGTTAAGACTATAATCTATATAAGGAGGGTGACCTCTTCTCATTTATGCACCTCCAATACATTTTAACTCTCCAACTTCGAAGAAATTAGTGGCTCAACCTATTCTCAACTAAAACATCAATTTTTTTCATTTCTTTTCCTCTACCGATTCTTCTACTCCTTTTACCCTTAAGTACTCCATTGAAAATGGCTCCAAAATCTTTACCTAAACAACCAAAGAAGGGAAAGGAAAAGACGGTGATAGAGGAATCCAAAACCATTGAAATCAATTCGTCAACCGATTCCGAGACAACTTACTATGTTTTGGATCCTCGGTGCATTTTAAGGGACAAAGACTTGTCAAGCATAAACCCATACTACAATGAAGCTGGAGAGTACATAGGTCCACTTCGGGCTGATCCTAAGGGGGACGAGAAGAAGAAGAAGAAGCCGGTTGAAACTAGGACCAAGTCCAGAGTAACAAGGAGTGGAAGAATTTCATGAGATCAATGAGATTGATCAATTTGAACTTCTATAATGTGTTTTGTTTCGTTTAATTCGGATGTTTTTAGTTTTTTTAAAACATGTTTAATGAACAATATGTAGTAAGTTTATTTGAACAAGTTTTTCTCCGGATGTTGAAATAGTATTACGAAGTTAGATGTTAAGTAAAATCGACATATTCGGTAGATAACTATGTTTCTAAACTACCGATTACGTACAATCGGTAGTTATTTATTTCTCGTGCTACCGATTATCCACAATCGGTAGTTGTTTATGTTCACTAACTACCGATTGTTGTAATAAAAGTCCTGGACAACAAAACCATTATAATCGGTAGATAAAATTGATCTTTAAACTACCGATTACAAAGTTAAAAAATTTTAAAGTTTAATTCATTATATTTTTACAATCGGTAGATATAAATTTTCAATACCTACCGATTGTGAAAGATGAAGAGTTCGAAATTTTAAAAGTTTTGAGAAATTCAATTTGGGGCAACTTACATAATCGGTAGTTTAAGTACTCCGTTAAACTACCGATTGTACAATCAGTAGGAGAATAAATCACGATCCTACCGATTGTAAAAAATTAAAACTCGAAAAGTCTTCTAATCCAAAACTAACTCAAATCATTTTCTAATAACCAAATTAATCAACTAATTAATCAATATTAACACTAATTAAACAAGGATAGATTAGCCATTATAGAAAATAGATGGATAAGGGATGTATTGAGATTACTTCAAAATGACCTTATTTTGTCTTATTAGTCGTCCCTAATTAGTTTTTGGTAGCCCTCAAAAAAATCCACATAATTAAAGGACAATTATCAAATAGAACAACAAGGTGACCATCAATACTCCAAGGTCTTTCCTCAAAAAATTTATTAAGTTAAATCCGGTTAGCAAATGTGAAGATCATAGTGTTTGTATCAACTTCAAAGATTTTTAAATCTTCAGCAGGTATGAAGTCCCAAGTGTTTTTGATGTGTTTCTCCACCATTTTGTTGGACATTCTCCCCTCATTTATAATATTTCCAATGAGAGTTGCTTCCATTTCAGGAACATCTTCTTCATCATATCCACCATCCGAATAAACAGCCTTGTCAGCAGGATTTTTTTTTCTTTTCTAGATTTGTATTATTCATCTTAGTGGTGATGTGAATTATTTCAGTTTTTTCAGCATTCATAGTGGAATAAATTGGGAAGCCATGATGACATAATGTTTTTGGTACAGAACTGAGATCCTAGGGTGCCTACTAAAGCTTTTGGTTAAACTTGATTGATAAGAATTGAGGTTTAGATTAATGGATTTATGGGGATGATAATTTTGATTGGAATAACTTTCATACCTTAAATAATAATTTCTTGAGGATATTCCAACGATTTTTCCCCAAATTGATTAATTGA
>JAJJMC010007683.1:0-13538 GCA_023531435.1 Papaver californicum
ATCCGCAGCAGAGGTGCGGGACATCAAGCAAGAAATTAAGGGAAATGTGAAGTACGCAAATCAAGCCTTACGGGAAATACAAATATGTTTTGCGGGATACACTTCGCTCCAAAGATTGGATAAGAACTAATATGTGGAAAGTTAAATTGGAGGGACCCTTAAAATTGGCTATAAATACCAAACTCTCAAACAGGAACAAGGAATGGAAAAAATTTGGTTAGAATTGGATATAAGGCATATGATCAGAGCAAAGAGTTTAGGTATGAGACTTGTGTAAATTTCATAGTTCAATTGTTCTTTGATTAACATGACTTTAATTATATAGCGTAACTTCTTTCTGTAACATACAAGGATGAATAAAAATGATATAAATCTTTACTACCCGTGGATGTAAACAATTTGATTGTCGAACCACGTTAAATACTTGTGTTGATTCATGTTACAATTTCTTGTTCTTATTGCTAACGTGTTCTTAGTGTTAATATGTATTGATTTCATTACAAAATATTTGATTTCACTAAGTTTCAAACTTTAAAGGTTGTGATCCAAAGGATTAGATTTTTGATAATCTTCTTAGATTTTTGGTAACCACAATTTGGCGCTAGAAACAGGGAAAGTTTAGGATTTATCCTACCGGTGTCCTTAAAGATCAAGAAAGCTTTTATGAATTTACCTCGGATCTGGAAGAATGGTTTTTTCTTCCTATGTTTTACTCTATTTATCTTGCAATTATTCGTACAGATATGATGTTTTTGACAAATAGCCATTTCAGTGGAAGCTCGAAACCATGATTCCTTTAATAAAGAGTCTGAAGTCAGTCTGGATCACCTCCAGCTATGTTGATTTCTGAAAGAAGTTGTTTTGCGAACAGTAAATGGTCTTTGTCATTTGCCATTGCTACTACAAGGGCCAATGGTGCACCTGAATATGTCAACTGAATCGTGTCTGTTAGACTCCTGGAAGATTCTTTTGTGTGGGCTGGGAACTCCGTCAACTAGTATTGTTGCTCCAGCAAGCCCAACTGCCCCAGCTTCTTCAGGTGTTAGGAACTGGCTTCTTCGATCCAAACAAGCATGTTGTAAAACCAACACGAATTGGATTCATCGGATATTCTCCAACCCCATGTAAATATCTAAGCTCACAATCCCAGCAGTGGAACTGTTACTGATCTTCAAGTCCTCACCTTTATCATGAAGAGATATAGCTGCACAAGTAGCAGTTACAGCATTTTGAAGTTGGTGACTTCCAACCATAGGCATTCTTACATCAAACAAATCAATAGACGGGAAGATGCTGGCGCAATAGTAGTTATGATTCCAGACTTGGCCTTTGCAATGCTCTTTAAGGCACTCCCAAGCAGAGCCAAATGTTCTTCTCCTATAGTAGTTATAACTGATGCTAAGAGTTCCGAACTAGAGAACACATATGTGGTATCTCGTGCTCCACCTAGGCCAGCCTCAATAATTACAGTATCAACATTCTCTTGATCAAACTGGGTGAATGCTACAGCAATGAAAGCCTCAAAATGGATGATAGAAATCTTGCTACTTCTTAAGCAACACCAGTCTCTGCTTATGTTACCATGGTACCTCCTAGGCCTTGTAGGGCTGATTCTCATCCAAAGAATGTTGCTCCGGCCTTCAAGGTTTCTGTTCCTATGCATCTTCATGACTGGTGCTTGGCTTACTATGGGAATCAACCAGGCTACTGAATCTACTCTAGATTTCAGCTTTTGGGGGTATGGCTAATCCTCTCAATTCAGCAGCATTGAATGATGTTAAGGGTAAAGAGTATCTTAACCACAATCATGTTCCCATGAGTCGATGAAATTAATTGCTAGTCTAGTCAAAGAACAGAATATCCCAGAGACTAAAATTGGACTTGCTTCTGGTTTCTCTGCATTTCTCTGGATGTACACCTCAATTCATGGTTATAAATCAACTACAACAATTGTTACTTCTACTCTTCCACTTGGTTCCAGTTTGGGTTTTTTTGCTTCATTCTGCGTGTCACTCTCAGCTGCAGGGGTTGGAGTCGGATTTACGTCTGCCTTGCTTCTCAAGTACGCAGGCTTGGATGTTCACAATCTTCAGAATTTGGAGTGTTGTCTGTTTGTGCCTTTTCCTTATTTCTCGTACATACTGGCTGCTTTGGATTGCACTATGTATCGCTACTAATAGCAGTGCGTGGCTGGGCACTGCTGTGATTGTCACTAACGTGAGGAACTTTCCTCTCAGTAGTGGAACCATTGCTGGCATCTTAAAAGGCTACGTTGGACTTAGTGCGGCAGTTTATACAGAGATCTATTTTGCGATTCTTCACAAATCCTCTTCAAAGCTCTTGATGTTCCTCACACTAGTTGTTCCAACTAGGTGTTTAGCTATGATATATTTTGACAGACCTTGCACCCCAGGATCTGTAGAAGATTTGGTAGAACATCGCCATTTTGTTTTTACTCAAGCTGCTAGTGTTTGTCTTGGATCAGTATGCTCAAGCTTGAGGAGGGGTCACAACCATGTGACAAATAATTCCAAGCTCAAGCCAGTGAATTGAATACCTTCTTGCGAACCCAAGTTTTGCAAATTAAAATGCTTGCGAAGTCATTTTCTTATGGATTTTAAGCTTAGAATTCTGAACTTGCGAAGCTCTAGACTTGCGAAGTATTTGCAAATTTCAGTTCACAACTAGCAACTTTTTGCGAGGTACAGTCCTGGCAGAGTTCAATTCTTGCGAAATCCGGTCTCAAAGCAAGGCACCAGCAGTTGAACATAAAAGCACAACATGGGGCAGAGTCACAAGAAACATCACTGTGCAACACCAATAGTTAGTAGTTATTGGTTCAAGAAACGATTTCGTATACTTCTTATACTTCGAGATTTCGTATACTTCATACTTCTTATTCAAGAACCATACTTCTCATCAGTCAAGGATCGGTACTTCTTACTACTTGTACTTCATATGAATTATGAGAAGAATACTCATTGGATATTTTTATACTTTGTGGGGTATCTAAATGCTTCTTCGGGAATTATTATTTGAGAATAGGTACTTCATACTTCTCATTATTAAGCATTTCTTCAAGACGGATACTTCTATTTTCTTATACTTCGGATTTCTTATCCAACGGCTACTTCGTAAGAGATTGATACTTCTTACTTCTTATGGATACTTCTCATATACTTCTCAAAGATATTTCTCATATACAATCTGCGTATACTTCGGGTTTCTTATGCAAAGTACACTTCGCTGGAAAATGATCTAGCCCAGAACCACTAGCAAGTGCGTAGATTTGTTGATGTCAATGGTACCGGTCAAGACAAGCAGGTTACATACCATTTGACATAGAAACCCCCACAGACTCTCACAAAAGAGCTAAGTACCCCATACTTCCTAGATCTGAAATTTTACAATTACTTTACAATCGAGATGACAGGTTCTCACAGGCATTGGCACGTATGAACAAACCTGCGTCTAATGACACCTGACACAGTATCCATCTCGAGATGACAGGTTATCACACAGGCATTGGCACGTATGAACAAATCTGCGTCTAATGACACCTGACACAGGGCCCTTCTCGAGATGACAGGTTCTCACACAAGCATTGGTACGTACGTACAAATATGCGTCAAATGACACCTGATACAGGACCCATCTCGATTAACACCATGAATTTGAATCCCTCATCGATTTATATTTGTAAAGATTCTCTTCCTTGAAGGGTTTTGAGGCATAACCATCCATTACGCACTTGATACGTTCCTCATATATCGCCAGAATCACATTAGTTGTCATAGCTAATATTGGCATGTGAAACTCTGGCTTCCCAGTAGATCTACCATTTTTCACCTTCTCATTTGCGATGCTCTCCATCCATCGGATCAGTCTGGTTACCTCAAACCTATCCATCTCTGGCATCTGAATATCCATGAAGCAAGCATCAAAAGCATGTGGCAACTCAAGAAGAGCAAGAGCAGCTTTGCCACTCTCAGCACACTCCACATTCGCCCCAAACTTCTTAAGTGCACCCGTTCGCGTGCCGCACCACATATAAAGTGAGATGATGTGTTCCGCAGTTCAAGTTATATTTCCGCAACTTAAAATTCAAATTAAGAAGGTACAAAGAAGATACCAACAGCCCAAGCCCGCATCAGCACTACCCAATTGAGTTGTTGAGTGATTTTCCCGCACCACCAACATCATGCCCGTATCATCTAGCCAGCAACATTTTCCCCGCAAGCCAACACCATTTTTACCGCACCCACTTCATACCTCATTTTCCCACACCACCATCATTTTCCCGCACCAAAATTAGACTAAGGTCATTCAAGGATAAAATCACTAATGACACATGCCAAATCACTATCGACTCATGGAGGATCATTATCGACACGTGGCGGACCTCCATCGACACGTGGCAAAATGTCATATTGAAACAGATAGCTTATTAATATTTTGAAGATAAGGGCAAAGGGGCTTTTTTGGTAAATGTCATTTATATCACCCCTTTATAAACAAAACCAATGTATTAAAGAGGGGGACTTTTGGCTGGGTTTTCTTCCCCAAGAGAGAAACTCTTCAATCTTCTGTAACCTAACAATCAATAAGAACAACCAACTTTCATTTCCCGTGGACGTAGGCAGATCTCTGCCGAAACACATTAAACTTGTTTGTGTTAATTTCAATTTCGTTTTTTGTACCATTTTTATTTCAATTTTTGGTTGTGGTAATCATGAAAATGAACCACATTAAACTTGTTTGTGTTGATTTCAATTTCGTTTTCTGTACCATTTTTATTTCAATTTTTGGTTGTGGTAATCATGAAAATGGCAACCATAATTTGGTGCTGGAAACAGGAATAGGTAAAAGAATTTATTCTACCTGTCCAAATCTTCATTTTTAAAACCCTGAATTTTATTACCTATGAAACCCCTAATTTTAAATCAGGGGTAAGTTTCTTTTTAAGTAATATTTCAAAATTATACATATAGTTATTCTTTTAAAATTCTCAACTGATGTTTATATGGAATTAACTGATATGATCATATACAATACTTATTTGATTAATACCTACCCTTTATATTAATATTTTTTGATTACTTTATATGATCTCTTAATCATGGGTTTGAAAATTTTGTTCATAAACGACTATCAAAATATCATGTTTTATAATGATTCTGTAAAAGAGCATGTTTCGAAACCATGAAATTTATGTATCACTGGATGAATTGATTGCATGAATTAAAATTGTATTATAGCTACCAAGTTTTGATTCTTATCAAGACAGTAAAATAGGTTATGAATTGAATTTTTGAACTTGTTTCTGATATGATTGCAAAAAATGATTTTATGAATTAATAAAATCAGAGTTAAATTTGAAAGTTAACTAGCTTTTAGGTGATATATTTAATTTTAACTAAATGATTTATATCATTCGAATTGTTTTATATGCATATTACGGATGTTAAAAGTCCATAAAACACATATCTCATTATCTGAGCTCTTGTTTAGAATATTGACAAAGAAACTTCTACGACAACACAAGATTGAACAAAGAAGATATCATAATATCTCAAAAAAGATTACATAAATGGAAACAGTGGCAAATAGAACCGTGCAAGAACAAGATGTCGATATAGGAAATTTGGGAAGTAAGGCAATAGAGATTCCTCGAGAAAGAGAAATAGTGGAAGAATCCCAAGGACCACAACCCTTGAATGATCAAGCAAACAATCCACTTAATCAGATAGCTAATCAATCACATGAAGAAGTATCTCAAAATAGGGTTGACCCCATTCATCAACTAATAGAAAAAATGAATGAAATGCGCAAGGTACAACAGACTGGTGGAGAAAAATTACACTCTTGACCCAAGAAAACCAAATGCTCAAACAAAAGGCCCAGCAGGATGCGGAATCATCTATAACTAGAATACAGGGGCAAGAAGCGAGCTCAAACAGATCCGCAAAAAGCAAAGCAAAGGTTAATAAAGATCAAAGGGTGATGTTAGTGGAACCCGCACATGACACATATTTGAATTCAAAGAAAAACAAAATAAATCAGCGGTATGAATTTGATGGACTAGACTTTGATGATTCGGAACTACAAAACAACAAATGGCCAAATTATATTGAAGACTTGGAACAAATGAGGGAAGAAATCAAAACTTTGAAAAGTAAACATGAGGGGGGAAGACTTGAAGAAGTGTTGAAAGAGGCCAGCAGAACACCATTGGCCTCACACCTGGCGCATGCGTATATCCCGCATAAGTGCAATATTCCCATCTTTGAATGCTATGATGGGATGAAGGATCCAGTGGCTCATTTGAAATACTACAACCGCAACATGACCCGTCGGGAACAGGATGATATAATCACGTGCAGATATTTTCCTTCAAGCTTGAAAGGGTCAGCAGTATCATGGTATGATAATTTTCCGGAAGGGTCAATACATTCGTACGCACAATTGACCCGTAAATTTTTGGAAACATACATGTACAATAAACCAGCAAATATTGGAATGGACAAGCTATTTGCACTTGCGTCCTGGGCAGAGGAGTCAATCCGAGATTACACAGATCGATGGCAAGCGATCTGTCAAGCAATAGGGAATGTGACTCCAGAAATTTCAATTAACTGCTACAAATGGGGGATAACCAACCGCATGAGCCCACTCTTTGAAGACATTCATGGGAAAAATCCGAAAACCGAATGGGATCTCAGGGAAATTATTGAAAACTACGCAAGGTTGCAAGACATTCAAAAACAACATCCGAGAATAATTTCCCAACATCAGAGGGTTGCCAACAGGGCAAATTTTGTAGAACTATCAACAAGCTCCGGAAAAAGGGTTGCGGGTGAAAATCCTAATATTGAATTCAAATGGGCAGGGCGTATGAAGAAAGAAAATTCAACAACCAATTTGAGGATCGAGTTTATACCAAAATCAACACCCCATATACGCAAATTCTGAAAGCTATCAAAAACATGCGAGATTTTGAATAGCCGTGGACGAAAGGAAAACAACCATCATATACACAGGATTCAAAAGATTATTGTGAATATCATTGTTTCAATTGTCATCCTACAAACAGATGCAAGAATTTGAAAATGCAAGTCCAAAAATTGATCAATATGGGAGAATTGAAAGAATTTCTTTATCTACCCAGTCCTCCACCGAGACTCAACATGGGAAAAACTGTAAATATTCCCCAAAATAACCGAACTATTAATATGATTTTCTATACTGAGTCGAGTCAATCATTTATGAACGCAGCTATTGACAAGAAACTACGTAAAAGGGTTCACAGTCATGAAGTTTTCAAAGTTGCTGGAAGAGTCGCAGAGACATGGGAAGAATGGATGGCTTCCCAATTAACTTTTTCAGCAAACGAGGTTGATCAGGAAGTAGAAACACATAATGATCCATTGGTGCTCACTCTACCAATGTCTGGGTGGAACGTAAAAAAGATCCTTATGGATGGAGGAAGCTCCCTTAATGTGTTATTTTATGACACATTCCAAAAAATAGGATTTAAGAACGATCAACTTGCACCTTCAAACTACACTATCTATGGGTTTAATGGGGTAGCCTCAAAACCAAAAGGGGAAATTCTACTTGATGTAATGGAAGGACCAATAAGTATTTTGAGTAAATTCAGTGTAATGGAGGCACCATCTCCATATAATGCCATCATCGGTAGACATTGGGTCCACCAGTTGAAAGGAGTGACCTCAACATATCACCAATACTTGCGATTCCCGACACCGCAAGGGGAGATGGAGATAAAAGGGGATCAGAATGTTACAAAATCTTGTGTCCTCGCAGAAACTCGTATGAATGGGGAACGAGTCCAGCAACAACAAGAGAGAAGAAAAGAGCGAAAGATAAAATCCAAGGAAGAAGCTATAAGTCAATACTTGATTGAAACTGCGGGCAAGGAATCAGCGAATGAAGCAAATGAAAATACTTCATCAGAAGCAAACATGCCAAAAACTGAAGAAAAGAGCAGTATCCCAAAAAAACAGTTAAAGGGAGCTACCAAATCCACTTTTTCTGCAGTAGAAGAAACCAAGAATATAAATATAGGAACATAAGAGTTCCCAAGAATAATTAAAATTGGAACACTAATGGAAGCAGAAAGGGAACATGATTTGGTAACTTTAGTCAAAGACTATGTGGATATTTTTGCATGGAAAATGGAGGATATGCCAGGCATTGATCCAAGTATTGTCCGACATGAACTTCATATACATCCGGGTACAACACCATTTCGGCAGCGTATACGCAAAGTGGCACCTGAGTATCATTTACCAGTTGAAAAGGAATTAAAGAAACTCATGGATGCGGGATTTATTCGTGAGGTACGATACCCAACTTGGATATCCAACATGGTAATTGTACCGAAAAAGAATGGTGGAGTAAGGATTCGTATAGATTTTACCAACCTGAATAAGGCATTCCCAAAAGATAGTTATCCGCTTCCTAGCATTGATCAACTAGTGGATGCAGTTGAAGGACATGAAGTTTTATCTTTCATGGATGGACAATCAGGATATAATCAGATTGCTTTACCTGAAGAGGATCAAGAACATACTGTATTTTTTACCCCGCACGATTTGTATTGATATACCAGAATGTCATTTGGTCTAAGGAATGTGGGGGCAACTTATCAACGACTGGTGGACGCAATTTTTAAACCATGGATAGGCCGCACTTTGGAAGTCTATGTAGATGATATGTTAATAAAAAGTAAGCTCTCGAAGGATCATTTACAAGATTTAAGAGAAATCTTTGAAGCTTTACGCAAGTATAGAATGAAGGTTAATCCAGATAAATGTATTTTTGGTGTTACATCTGGAAAGTTCTTGGGATATCTGGTTACAAAAAAGGGAATTGAGGTTGATCCAGCGAAAATACAAGTGATTGTTAATATGCCATTTCCAAGGAATATAAAGGAAGTACAAATATTAAATGGGTATTTAGCCGCACTTAGTAGATTCAGATGCAAGCCATTTTTTGACACACTGAAGAAGAAAAGTAAATTCGTATGGAATGAAAATTATGAGCAAGCCTTCCAAAATATCAAAGCTTATCTCGCCACATTACCCGCACTACAAAAGCCAAAGCCTAAAAAAGTGTTGGCCTTGTACATAGCCGCAACAGAAGATGTTGTAAGTGCAGTATTGGTACGGACAAATGAGAAAGTAAGAAACCAGTGTACTGCATCAGTAAAACCCTTAACCTTGCAGAAAAGAACTATACCAAAATTAAACAATTGATATTAGCATTGGTTTTTGCTACACAAAAATTACGCACATATTTTCTAACACATTATGTGCGGGTACCAAGTAAAGCTCCGCTAGAGTCCGTACTAAAGAATGCGGGATAAGTAGGGAGAATAAAAAAATAGAATGCACAACTGGAACAATTCCACATATTATTTGAAATACAAACTGCACAAAAATCACAAGTCTTGGAAGATTTCCTTGCGGATTTACCATTAGATGATGATTTAATTCAAGGTTTGCCTAGAATAGAAGATGATGATTCCCAGGATATTATGAGTTCTGTAAACTCCCGCAGATGGGAAGTATTTGTTGATGGGGCACGGAATAAATAAGGAGCGGGAATTGGAATTGTGATTACAACTCTTACAGGAGATCGAATGGTACATGCATTTCGTCTTGAGTTCGGCGAACATACAAATAATATAGTGGAATATGAGGCTGTGGTTCATGCCCTTCAGCTCATTATCAAATTAGGAATAAGTAATGTGCAGCTAACAAGTGATTCACAATTGATAATTCGACAGGTCGAGTTGAAATATCAAGCGCTTGATGAAGACTTGATTGAATACAAGAATCTTGTTCAAAAATTGGCATCCCAAATTCCAAATATAATTTTTCGACATTTATCCAGAGATAAGAATCGCCATGATGATGCGTTAGCATTTATTTCTTCTATGATAAAAGATCAGAATACATCATCAGTTAAAATTGGACGCATTTATGAGCCATCAATGAAGTTGTGGGCAGTTGAAAATATGGAAGAAGAAGTTGGTGAAGATATTGAAGATGCAGCCGTTAAAGATGATGCAAATTTTCCACAAAAATCAGAAGACGAATTATCTGGAGAAGATTGGAGGATCTCAATACATCAATACTTAAAAAATGGAATATTGCCTGCAGACACTAAAGAGGCAAGGAAAGTACAATCGAAATCTGCAACTTATCAATTGCGGGATAAAATTCTGTACCGCAGGTCTTTTTTGGGACCGTTACTTCGATGTTTATCACAGAAAGAAGGACAACGTATTATCACATATATCCATTATGGAGATCGGGAAATAATAACGGAAGGCGATCACTCGCACTAAAAGCAAAAACGAAGGGCTACTACTGGCCATTTATGCATGGAGATGCGGAGAATCTGGTAAAATGGTGTGAAGAATTTCAACGCTTTGCGAAAAGAATCAAAGCTCCCGCAAGGGAACTCAATTCCGTACTCATCCCTTGGCCATTTGCAAAATGGGGAGTAGACATTGTTGGGCCATTAGTGGAAGGCACTCAAAAAAGAAAATATTTGATTGTAGCCACAAATTATTTCACTAAATGGGTTGAGGACAAAGCTCTTGCTCATATCAGAGGTACGGATGTCTTTAAGTTTTTCTTCGAAAATATAATATGCATATTTAGAATTCCGGTAGCCATAGCTTCGGATAATGGACAACAATTACAAGGGAAAAATATCGATATGTTTTTCGAAACATTTAATATTCAAAAAAACAAGTCCACTCCACATTATCCTCAAATTAACGGGCAAGCCGAAGCAACAAATAAGACAATTGCCATGAATCTGAAAAAGACTCTAGATAGTCATTATAAACGATGGTGTGAACAACTGCATAATACTTTATGGGAATATCGCACAACAAGAAGAGAGTCAACTGGAGAGTCACCATTTTTTCTTACTTATGGAGCGAAAGCAGTTATTCCAACAGAAGTCATTTTACCCACAACCAGGACAGAAGCATGGGAAAAGAATTTGAATTCATACGTAATGCTTGAAAAGTTGGATGACTTAGAAGAGAGAAGAGAGGTTACGCTTCAAAGGATGGAAAATTATCAATTAAGATTGGCAAGAGAATACAATAAAAAAGTGAAGTTGTGGAACTTTGTGGAAGGACAATATGTTCTACGGCAAATCCCGGAATACTAAAGGGATAAAAAGGCAAGAAAATTTGCACCTACATGGGGAGGACCCTATATTATACAAGATATTGCTGGACAAGGTTCATACCACTTGCGGAATATGGATGGAGAAATCTTACGGCATCCTTGGAACGCACAATATTTCAAACTATATTACCCTTAAACCATCAATGCAATCATACAATAATTTAGCTTCATACTAGGTAAAGCAGAACAAATGCAATCTCTCTAAAAATTCCATGTAAATGTCTATGAGTGTATGACTATTGGATCTTTCTCCACAGGGATGCCTAACATGACATTAATTATTGTATCAGGTACTCTCCATTTCAGGAGGTGTTCTAGGGACCGCATCTTAATTTCTTTCTGGCCAGAGAGAAATGACATGTGCTACAACCCTTCAAAGTAACTCAAGGTACAAAATTGCCTTGCGGTTAATCAATGCACACTCATTCAATGCACTAACAATCAATACATATATTCATAAATTGTTTTGCAGGGACAAAAATACAGGACAAAATGAAAGTGCAAGTACAATTTGAAAGAAGAAAAAATTAAGCAACAGGAAAGCAAGGGAAAAAAACTAAAGAGTGGGAGATATAAGAAGAAAGCTGGAAGTTGTGTTGTGACCCGGAACGAGAAAATCCCGCAAGGATATTCTGATGCTCCACACAGAGCTTGCGATTTTCTTCTTCCAACTTCTCTGATTGTGCCCGATCTTCAAGAAAAAAATCCTTGGTCCATAGTAAAGTTGCAGTATATTCTCGTATTCAGCTGTTCAATGGATTACGACTTTAATGCTTCTTTCCGAGTGATGCAATTATAAACAAGAAGAAGAAAAGCCAGCTAGTATGGACAAGGAAGTAATGCTAGAACAACTTCCTGGTGTCTTGACTGGAAAAAAGTTTAATCTTTTGAATGAAGATGATTATTTGGGGAAAAATATTTCTGAAATTATGGCATGTCTTGACCGTGCAGGGACTTGTTACGGCTTGCGAAGACCATAAATTAGAAAGAATTCCCACAATGGTATAGAGGAAACTGCAAGCCCGCATCCAATGTTCCTACGGGATCAAAGAAGGAAACTTTAGACTGCTGAAGATTTTGTTTCCTTTTAAACTCCGCAAGATTCAACGACCTAAAACCCAAGTTCTTAATTAACCACTTACTTTTAGAAATTGGTTTGCTAGCCGCAACAGATACATCTGCGGACTTTGTTAAGTTGGAAGGTTGAACTCTTGAGCTACCAGATTCATTTACCCCTTTCTTCTTCATCACGGCATAGCAGGATGATTTCCTATTTAAAGGATGATCATCCTGATGAAAAGTATCATCAACAACTTTGCTATCATTCTTTCCAGCCATGATAAATCTTCATCTACATAGGAAAATAAGAGAAGATAAGTACACCATGATCAAAAGCAAGAACAAAACAAAAATATTACAAAGCTGAAGAACAACAAGATGTTCATTAAATCAAAATACAAACCAGCAAACAATTTTCTGATCAAGGTCATGATAAAAAAACCAGACATCAAAACAGAAGTATCATCATCATCATTATCACCATTCATTCCAACAAATAGTAAACATATAAACAAGAGCATCATCATCATCATCGTCATCACTGGTTACTTTAAAAGGTTCAGTTAAAGAAATTGATAAACAAACAAATACATTCGATAAAAAGTTAAGAGGATTACCTGTAACGAAGTAAAAGGCAGAAGGAAAATCTGATGATTGAATGAAAAGAAAGCTTGATCCTGATACAAAAATCCTTAACTACAAAAGTTCAGGAGAATGAAAAGGCATTAAGGAATCTTTGAAAACTTCAGAAGAATGAAAAGCATAAAAAATTTAAGAAGAAGAAGACAAAGGATATAAAGAATGAGATGAAAATTAAATAGGAGAAGATAGAAATTGACGAACCGTCGAAAACTGAAAGAGAGAGAAACTTTATCAGAGATTTGATTTCCTCGAAACCGCCAACTGACAGAAACGTGGGGAGAAAAGTTATTTCTAGCGTAAAAATCGGGAAAAAGTGAAGTTAAACGTGGGAAGAGAAGTTATTGCAAGCGTGAAAGTCGAAAGGGTAATAACTATTTTTCCTTTTTCAAATTTTCACCGTATGTCAAAATTCAAAAGAAAAAAGGGGGCAAATTGTGAGGGTAAAAATCCAAAACAACATGTGTTCAAATGCTATGGGAAGAGTAACAGATTATGATGGAACAAGAAACACTGAAGTAAAACCCTTTCCATAAGTACTGAAACTGACAGCTTCGTTGCATGATCGACACGTGAGCTGCGGGAAAGCATGGCACACTG
>JAJJMC010007715.1:0-12787 GCA_023531435.1 Papaver californicum
AAAGAATTGTAAAGAAAATATAGATAAAATAGACATACCACTTAATTATTGGAAGAAAGGCTTCCTCCGTCACCCCAGTGATGGTGATTAGCTCATTGTAATGGAAACGCACTCAAAATATAGTTTCATTGCTCAAAAAGTGCTTACAATGATTAAATAGACGTAACACAGAAGTTTGGATACGCTTATAAGCGTTACAGACGATGTGGTTCAGCGTTACAGAAGAAGGAAAAGAGAACAAGAAAGAAAGACGGACTGTATATGCAGTGGAAGAAGAACGGCTGAAGCAGCTGAGGCTACGACAGTATCACTGACAGAATCAACGACAGTTTCTGGCGCCTTTTGTTCTTCGTGTTGTTCTTCTTCTTCGCAGCAGCAGAATTTTTTCGGTGATCCAAACTTCATTTTTCTTGGCTTCTCTTTGCTATATATAGTATTGGTAAACCCTATCAACCCTAGAGAATCCATAAGGAACCAAAAATCAACTCCAAATCAACTTGGAATCCGTGTGAAATCAAAACAGGAACGAACTCTTTTTCCCGTCCAAATTCGAATTTTCCAAGCAGATTTTTCCAGCTAAATCTCTCTTTTGACGTGTGTTGTGTTATCCCTTGAGTGTTTGATCAATTTGGGGTAGAAAGAACACGTCAAAACTCCATAAAATTCGGTTACAAAATCATGCAGAAGTTTTCTCACGTAGCTTTCCTCTTCCCGCCATTTTCGGAATTTCAAATTCAAAGGGAGGTGCCCCCAATCCAAATTGTGGGTGCCTTAATCACTTTGTTGGGTGCCTTTAACAACTTTTTGAGCCGATTTTTCCACAAATATTTATTTCTCCAAAATATCTACAAAGACATAAAAAGCCATAATAAGTACAAAAACGAACACTATGAGAATAGATAATCGAGTGTAATTTAGACACAAAAATGTGTCCATCAAATACCCCCAAACTTACTATTTGCTAGTCCTCGAGCAAATCTAATCTAAAAAAATAAAATCCTAACTCACTTTCGCAGGAATCGCGACTACATTTAGCATATGTAATAGCCGTTAAACCCCTAGATGTCCCTAGTGGACGAGTTTTGTCTCGTGAGGGTTTACAAGAGGTATACCCACAAAACCTGTACTCCAAATTTTATCTACTCGTGAACGATTAAGGATATACACTAAACAATCTATTTAATTGGCTTACTCAATTCTTCGGCTATGGGAATCATTACCCTATATGAGTCCAACTGCTGTACACGAGTGTTTACTCAAGCATACTAAAATTCATATATAAGACAACAGAGCTCTACTCAGATAATCGTTCAACCACAAGACTCAGAATCTATCAAAGTTCAATCACATGAAAAGATTTAGAAGATGGACATGGAAAATGTGAAGGTTGCACGTGTTGACTAAGGTGAACGGTGTTTCCCATATCTGTCTGAAGGTCAGTGCCAGGATGAATCCTAATGGTTTGAGATATATGGTCTTAAACCTAATACTAATATCGACTCAACTGGTATATACATCAAGGGTCCCAGCGATCGATTTATAAAATGATAAATATATTGACAACATGATTGGATCAAATTGAATCCAAGCGCATGATTCTTATCAGCATCTTACGTGATAGTTCCCATGGATCCTGCATTCCACGCTTGCTTAGGCGACGGAGATAGGGAGAACACACACATATTGCTACCAAAGTGTCAATATTGTTTTTTTTTTTTTTTTTTCGAATAGAGCAAGAATCGGGTTTGATCTCAAAACACTCTACTCTATTTCATCCTGACGGCGATAACAATTGGATACTGGGCCCCACCAAATCACTTAGAGAAACACAAAATTGCAAAAATAAAAACAGAAAGTGATATGGTCGAGATAGACTCCGAGATGTGGTGACAACTATCATGTTATTTCTAACACCTGAACTCTGTCCTTTTATGAATAGACCATTTAACTGGGCACACCAATTCCTATAGAAAAAGAGCTAAGTTTCTATCTACCTAGAATGGTTAGTGTCACCCTGAAGTGTTCACAAGATTCTAAATTCTAGAGATATATTATTTAACAAAAAAAGTTTCTCCCTTACCCACAAACTTAAATCAAACAGTGTCCTCAATGTTTCGAAATAAAGAACAGTACCAATAGATAAGTAAAAAGAGGAATAACGAGGTAAGTCAGAAAGATAGTACCTGAGTGAAGCGTAGCAATCTATCCATGGAGAATAAAATAAAAACCTAAAATCCTACAAAAATCTATTAATATACAAGAACAACCCTGACGGTCAATCAAAGTAAGCAGGGTCCTCCAGAGGGACCTTCTCAACATCACCTGTAGGAAAAGGCTCTAAAAATGGTTTCAATCTGACCGTTAACCTTGAAAGGATTTCTACCATCTTGAGTCTCAATTTCAATAGCACCATGAGGAAAAATAGTGCGAACAACAAATGGACCGTCCACCGAGTCCGTAACTTCCCGGGGAATAGATGCAACCGAGTATCATACAGAAGAACTTTTTGACCTGGAGAAAATGACTTTCTTAAAATATTTCTATCATGCACAAGTTTCATTTTGTTCTTATACTCCCTAGCACTACCATATGCATCTTTCTGAATCTCTTCCAACTCATTGAGCTGGATCTTCCTATGAGCTCCTGCTTTGTCAAGTGAAAAATTAAACTGCTTTACAGCCCAATACGCTCTATGTTCTAACTCGACAGGAAGGTGACATGCCTTACCAAAAACTAGACGATAGGGTGACATTTCCAATAGGGGTCTTAAACGCGGTACGGTAAGCCTATAAGGCATCAGTTAGCCTCAATGACCAGTCTTTCCTATTAGGATTAACTGTTTTCTCTAGAATACGTTTTATCACCCTATTGGAAACCTCTACTTGACCATTAGTCTGTGGGTGATATGGGGTAGCTACTTTGTGGGTAATACCATATTTCTTCATTAAAAGCTTAAACGGTCGATTACAAAAGTGTGACCCTCCATCACTAATTATAGCTCGCGGTGTACGTGCAAATATGTTATCGTTCAAAAACTGGACCACAACCTTGTGGTCGTTTGTTTTACACGAAACCGCCTCTACCCACTTAGACACATAGTCTACGGCGACAAGGATATAAAAATAACCAAAAGAATTAGAAAAAGGACCCATAAAATCAATGCCCCACACATCAAAGACCTCAATAACTAAAATAGGGTTCAAAGGCATCATATTTCTACGAGAAATGGTTCCTAACTTCTGGATTCGCTCACAAGCAACACAGTAACTTTGGGAATCTTTAAACAACGACGGCTAGTAGAATCCACACTGCAATATCTTAGCAGCAGTCTTCTTAGCACTAAAGTGACCCCCACAAGCGTGATCATGACAAAAGGAAATAATACTTGACTGGTCACTCTCAGGTATACATCTCCTAATAATCTGGTCTGGACAATACTTAAACAAGTAAGGATCGTCCCAAAAGAAATGTTTCACCTCAGCTAAAAACCTAGAACGATCTTGTTTACCCCAGTGTTGAGGCATTCGACCAGTAACAAGATAGTTCATTATATTCACAAACCAAGGTGATTGGGAAACAACAAATAGTTTTTCATCAGGAAAGTTATCCCTCACAGGAGGAGAATCATCTGGGGAATCCAAAACAAGTCTAGACAAGTGGTCTGCTACTACATTTTCGGCACCCTTTTTGTCTCTAAATTCTAGTGAGAATTCTTGTAACATAAGGATCCATCTAATCAAACTAGGTTTAGTATCCTTCTTAGACAGAAGGTATTTCAAAGCAGCATGATCGATAAAGACTATAACCTTAGAACCTAAGAGATAGGATCTAAACTTGTCTAAGGCAAAAACAATAGCTAATAGTTCCTTCTCTGTGGTGGTGTAGTTCATTTGGGCTTCATTCAAGGTTTTGCTAGCATAGTAAATCACATGAAGTAATTTGTTCTCTCGCTGACCTAACACAACACCAATAGCATAGTCTGAAGCATCACACATTATCTCAAAGGGTATGTTCCAGTTAGGTGCCTGGACTATGGGAGCGGTAGTGAGTAAAGTCTTAAGCTTCTCAAAAGCCTCTAAACAAGCATCATCAAAGACAAACTTAACATCTTTTGCAAGAAAATTGCAAAGAGGTCTAGAAATCAAGCTAAAATCCTTAATGAATCGACGATAAAAACCTGCATGCCCTAAGAATGACCTAACATCTCGTACTGTTTTGGGAACCTGTAAAGTCTTAATAAGGTCAACTTTGGCTTTGTCTACCTCTATACCCTTATAAGATACGATATGCCCTAAAACAATTCCTGATCGAACCATGAAATGGCATTTTTCCCAATTAAGCACTAAATTATTTTCCTTACACCTAGCCAACACTAATGTCAAATGATGCAAGCATTCATCAAAAGATGACCCAAATACCGAAAAATCATCCATAAAGACCTCTAAAAACCGTTCTACCGTGTCAGAAAATATGCTCATCATACAAAGCTGAAAAAGTAGCGGGTGCATTACACAACCCGAAAGGCATGCGTCTATATGCAAAGGTACCAAAGGGACAGGTAAAAGTAGTTTTCTCTTGTTCTTCTGGGGCAATAACAATCTGATTATAACCAGAAAAAACATCTAGCAAGCAATAGTGGCTATGTCCATCTAATCTCTCTAGCATTTGGTCGATGAAAGGAAGGGGAAAGTGATCCTTCCTTGTGACATTTTTTAATTTTCTATAGTCAATACAAACACGCCACCCCGTGGTCACTCGGGTTGGGATTAAGGTCCAACTTAGGAGGCTCTTCTAAAGAAGGAATTATGGTAGATTTAGAAACTGGTAGTTGTTCAAACTCAGGTTTCCATCCATTACTAGTGTCTAACAAAGGAGTGAATCTAACAAAGCGGTCACCTCATTGATTACACTATCATCATCAAAATCAAACCCAAAGTGGGCTAGGAATTTCTCTAACGGATCTTCTAACAAAGTGTTCGGTAATGACTCCTGAACTAGTGTTCCTATCATGTTCACCTCTTCAATGCACGGGTCATCTAACTCAAGTGGTTTCTTACTAATACTGAAAATATTTAACTCAATAGTCATATTACCAAATGATAAGTTCATAACACCATTTCGACAGTTAATGATCGCATTAGATGTTGCTAAAAACGGGCGACCTAATATCACAGGTATCTGATTCTCTGGGTCAGGGACATGTTGGGTATCAAGGACAACAAAATCTACTGGATAAATAAACTTATCAACCTCAATAAGAACATCCTCTATGACACCACGAGGAATTTTCACAGACCTATCAGCTAACTGCAGTATCATCTGAGTAGGTTTCAAATCACTAAGTCCTAGATGGAGGTACACATGGTACGGTAGTAAGTTCACACTGGCTCCTAAGTCAAGTAAGGCTCTCTCAACATGGTAATTACCTATTGTGCAAGAAATGGTTGGGGAACCTGGGTCTTTGTACTTAAGAGTTGTATTGTTCTGGATAATTGAACTCACATGACTAGCTAAAAAGGCTTTCTTTTGTACACTAAGCTTTCGCTTTCGCGTGCACATGTCCTTAAGGAACTTGGCATAAGGAGGAATCTGTCTAATTGCATCTAATAATGGAAGGTTGATCGTGACTTGCTTAAAAACCTCCAATATGTCATTAAAGTTGGATTCCTTCTTTGTGGGTGCTAACAGTTGTGGGAATGGGGCTCTGGGCATAAAATCTGGCTTATGAGGAGCTACCTCAGGCTCTTTAGAGACTTTATCAGTCTCTTCAGCTATTGGATCAGAGGGGTGAACTACAGTATGTTCACTATCAGGCACAGTTACCTTGTTATCTACCACTTTACCATTCCTAAGGGTTCTAATTGCATTCACATGATTTGATGATTTCTCACCGGAAGATATTTCATGAACTCCTCTAGGATTGGGTTGGGGTTGACTAGGAAACCTACCTTTTTCTCTTTCTCTTAAAGACTCAGCGATCTGACCAACCTGGGTTTCTAAATTAGAAATAGCCTGACTGTTAGCCTGAACAATCTTTTGATTATCTCGTAAACTCTGGTTGACAGACTGCTGGAAATCTTTAGTATTCTGAGTCAATGAGGCAACAGACTCAGCTAAACTCATTATCGTCTTATCTAGCGGACTCTGAAATTGTGTTGGTCCAGCATAACCAAAACCTGGGGAAACCTTAGAATTACTAGATTTACCTTGACTCTGGCTCTTGGACCAAGAAAGGTTAGGATGGTTTCTCCAACCATGGTTATAGGTTTCTGAATAAGGGTCGAACTTCTGAGAGATTATCAAACCTAGTGTTATTATAAAGAGCATGGGCTTGCTCTTCAACATTCTGTCCTTCCCAAAATGGTTTGGGCTCAATACTACTAGATTGACTCAGTTCTAAAGCTTCTAACCTTTTAGATATAGCCGTTATTTTGGCATCCGATTCAAAAGTATCCTTCTACCCTATTAACATTCCCTCTACTTAGAAGAATTGTTCTCTGGGGCTCCCTACTATTTTCCCACTGTTGGGTTTTTTCGGCGATTTCATTAAAAAATGTCATCGCACCATCGACAGTTTTATTTTCAAACCCACCTGTGCATAAAGACTCAACCATGGTTGTTGTCGAATAATTTAAACCCTCCTAGAGGATCTGAACTAGCCTTACTTTTTCTAAACCATGATCAGGGCATTGGGATAATAAGTCATTGAACCTTTCTAAATACCTATATAAAGATTCTCCCTCTTGTTGAGCAAATGTGCAAATCTGCTGCCTAATAGATGATATTTTGTGCCTAGGGAAAAACTTCTGGGAAAAGGAAGATGTAAGTTGTTCATAGGTTTCAATTGACTCGGAAGTCAAACTATATAGCCAAGATTTGGCTTTGTCTCTTAGCGAAAAAGGAAACAGTCTAAGTTTCAATGATTCATCATCTAGGTCCTTGATCCTGATGGTACTACATATTTCCTCAAAATCCCTAACATGGAAATAGGGATTTTCATTTTCTTTCCCTAAGAAGATTGGGAGCATCTGTATGATCCCAGGTTCAACTCATAGTTTGCTTCAGTATCAGCTAACTTGATACATGATGGACGAGAACTCCTAGTCGGGTTCAACAAAGCTTTTAAAGTTTCCATTGCTGGCGCTGTCAAAGAACTAGAAGTAACTTCTTCACACAGTGTCAAGTTCTCAAAATCAAAAACAAGGCTCTCAAAAGAAGACTCTTCGAGGTTCTCGTTTCCAGGGACAGAACTACTAGGCTTGTCACTAATTAAGCGACCTAAAACGTCTCTTCTCCAAGTCCGCTTGAAGAGCGGTCTTGGCATACACTAAATAAAAACTAAAAAAATAAATAAATCCTAAACGGAAGGAAATTCTAACAATCACAAGGAAGGATGACTCAACCAAATCAAACCCATTGAATCTAGCAAACAAAAAACATGCTGGCTCCACTTAGATTGTTTCTAGACCAGCTTCTATTCTTTCGAAAGGCAACTAGTTACAATTTTAGCAAACCTCTTAAAACGATCTGAATTAGATTAAATCGAAGAGAAACAGGATAAGCTCTAAGGAGCTTTGATAACCCTGTCTCTTTGGCACTTTTCCTTGGGTTACAAGGCGGCTCTAATCAACTTAAAATAATTTTCCTGAACTTTTAGTTAGGCTAATAAAGTAACCAGTACAGTCCTTTTGAACGAGTTTCCTATAAGCTCGTTACCCTATCAGTCTCTTTCTAGTTAATATTTTAAGGTTTTAGGTTCGCGTTTGGTAACGTGTTCCTACAGCGGGCAAGAAGGAAACGGTGATGAAATCCGAGTCCTTATCTTGTATGGACAGTTCTTGCCCTTTACTAGAAAAGTAAGTCCGTATTCAATTCCTCAACATATATGCATACGAAGGAATACAGTAAACCCACTTGCAGGGGATTCCTGGGTTGATCGAGTCTTACCTCCCGTACCAGACGGGGGATTATTCGGTTGTAGTCGACTCGGGCCACCGACTCCTGCGTCAGTGTGCGAGCCCGAGGGGCCGAGACAATATCGTAATTGTCGTCCTTCCCTGTAGCAGTTTATAATCAAATAATACCCTTATGTAGGGTTTAAAAATAATAATGTCCAAAGTCCCAAAAATAATGTCCAAAAAGTGTCCAAAAAAAAATAAAAGAAAAATTACATAAATAATAAAAATCCTAATACACTTTTCTAAAAGAAAACAAATAAAATAAAATTTAATTAAGAAAAATCTTCGTCTTCTTTTTCGTTCTTTAAGCTTTAACTTTTAACTCCAAGTCTTTAGCTTTAATTCCAAGTCTTTGGCTCACTTTCTTTTCGATCCAAAATCCAACTTGTGGCAAAAAGAGAAATACCAAAAGAAACGTAAAATAGAACAAAGTAAAATAATAAAAATAAAAGTAAAACCTAAAAATAAATCTAAAACTAAATCTAAAACTCTAAACCTAAAAACAAGTCCGCGTCGGCGGCGCCAAAAAATCACATCAATTTTTGGCGCACTGCCGGGGAGCGGTTGTGGAATATTGTAATTAGTATTTTTAATTTTCTAATCGTAGTTTAGGTTTTTATTTAATTTATTTTTTTTTAGTTTGTACAGTTTTTTTATTTTATTTTAGGATTTCTTTTTTTCCTTTTCACTTATTTTTGTTTTAGAATTTTATTTCAGGTACTCTTTCAAGGATGATGAATTCTTCTCAGAAAACGTCATCTGGGATAACGGTGGGGGAATTAATGTATGGGCCAGAATATAAGGAAATTTGTGCTTGTAATCGTCTCATGTATGGAACTTGGAATCCAGATCATTCAGTCACAGGTATTAAGTATCGACCCCAGTACCATGATGTTGATTTTTCGAATGAGGTAAGTGACGATGATCCTCTAATGATATATGAGAAGTATTATAAACACACACCGCCTAGTTTGGAACAAAGATTGAGAGTCTTGGCAATCCAGAGATTATATGCTGATGATGATGATCAATCTTGTAGTGACTCTCAGTTCCAAACAGAACATATAGATGACCCTGTGGATGATTGTATAGATGATTTGTGCCTAATTTTATAGATGAATCTATCACACAAGATCATTCACCCGACTTAGAGGTTGTTTCTAGACCCCTAGACTTCCAAAAGTTGCCTAATTTAGGGTTAGAATTGTGTGCTTCTCAAGTTTTGTTGGATCACTTTGCATCCAAATATCCAAAGGACTTGCCTATTCCTAACACCATGCACGAACCAATTGATATTTCCCCAATCCCTATGTTATCCCCATATTATGTTCTTTACGAACTTCCGAGTGTCGTGAAAACTAGGTTTGGGGGTAATCACTTCTTTTTGATAGTTTCAATGTCACTGTGTCACAATAATATAATTGTGAAGCTATCATTTGCAAATATTGTATTTTGGGTTGATCCCCAAATTTTCAGGTTATTAGTGTACGGGGATTTTATCTGTATATATCCAGTAGGTAGATTTTTATTTTCTTGTTTTTATTTTTAGGATTTTTGTTTATTTTTATTTTTGGTGTTCTTTGTTATTACTATCGTTTGATGTGTATTACAGAGAATACTGCTTTTCTTGCGTCTATCAGGTGAAACGTTCCAATCCCTTCTCTTTGATTTACATTTGTTTCTCTATTTATATTTATTGCATACTATTCTAGGTTGCACGGTTTGAAACATTGAGGACAATGTTAAATTTAGGTTTGGGGGTAGAGTTTCCGAAAATTGATGCCAATAAAGAAACTCCGAAATTTAGAAACATGTGAATTATTCAGGATGACACTAACCATTCTAGATAGATGGAAACATAGCTCTTATTTATAGAATTGGTGTGCCCAGCTAAATGGTCTATTCATATCTGAATGCACTCAAGTGTTAGAAATAACATGATAATCATTGAACAAGCATATCTCGGAATCATCATAATCATATCACTTTCTATTTTTATTTTTGCAATTTTATGTTTCTTTAAGTGATTTGGTGGGGCCCAGTATCAAATTGTTATCGCCGCCAGGATGAAATAAAGTGTTGAGATCAAGTCCATTTTTAATTCTTATTCAAAAAAAATAAATGATGAAAATTGACACTTTGATAGCAATATGTGTGTGTTTTCCCTGTCTCCGTCGCCTAAGCAAGCGTGGAATGCAGGATCCATGGGAACTATCATGTAATCTGCTGAAAAGGAGCATACGCTTAGATTCAAAAGATCTAATCATGTCATAAAAAAATAAAAAATAATAATTTATGTATATAAATAATAATAATAAAAATAGGATTCATCCTGGCACTGACCTTCAGACAGATATGGGAAACACCGTTCACCGTAGTCAACATATGCACCATTCGTTACTTCTATTTTCATTTTCTATTCTATCCATGTGTTTGAATTTGATTGATTTCGAGCAATGCGAATTTATCTAATTTTAGATGTTCAATGATTATTTGAGTAGAGGTTCATTTTCATATGAATTTTAGTACGTTGAGTACAAACTCGTGTTTT
Organism: Papaver californicum; assembly: GCA_023531435.1. Taxonomy (NCBI): domain Eukaryota; kingdom Viridiplantae; phylum Streptophyta; class Magnoliopsida; order Ranunculales; family Papaveraceae; genus Papaver; species Papaver californicum. The sequence goes on from JAJJMC010007715.1 coordinate 10,510, forward strand.
GTACAGTAATTGGATTCATACAGGGTAATGATTCTTATAGTCGAAGAATTTAGTATGCCAACTAAATAGCTTGTTTAGTGTCTATCCTAAATCGTTCACTTGTAGCTAAAATTTGCAGTACAGGTTTTGTGGGTAAACCTCTTGTAAACCCTCACGAGACTATAACTCGTCCGCTAATGCCACTTAGGGGTTTAAAGGCTTATTACATATGCTAACTGTAGTCGCGATTCCTGCGAAAGTGAGTTAGGATTTTATTTTTAGATTAGTTTTTCTCGAGGACTAGCAAAATATAGGTTTAGGGATATTTGATAAACTCGTAATTCATACATTTTTATATTTAATCTATATTTGTTAGCGCTCGAATTTATATTAATAATATATTTTTATTTTTTTATTAGATGGTTTGCATAAATCCCGATGCTACAATTAATTTGGTTAAATGGACTTATTATTGGCGTCACTTTTTGATATTCCAAGAACTCACGAAAATTAGTGAAGTTGAGGAGCTCTACTGTTTTCGTGGAATTGAAAATGTTGTACGTCAAGGCAGTGAGGCAGTGATTGGCTAGTTGGCGGACAGTGTACATTTGATTTAAAGTGAACAAGGAAAGTAACGTGCAGGGTAAGAGTTGGTTGTGCGTGAATTGATGCTAGACTAGTTAAAAGGCTAGAGTGGTCTGAGGCTAGGAGTACTTTTGATTGAAAGAAAAGAAAAGTGAAAGAAAAGAGGAAAGTCACGTGGGAAAGAAGGTTGGTATAGGTAGACTCTTCTTTTAGACGTGACTGACGTGTGAAAGTGTAAGGGAGACAAGCCCATGTGCTTGATTGGAGATTTGATATAAAAGATAACTTTTCTTGGAGACGAGGGGACTTCTTCTGGGAGGTTGGATAGACTAGATTTTCAGGGAGAGACGGAGTTTTTGGGGGTTTTTCCGACTGGAGTTTTCGGTACAGGCGTACATGACTTTTTCCTGTATAGTTTTGGAGGATACGGAGGCGTGAGGACAGATTCGATCACAGTATCGATTATCGGTTTAATCTTTTTTCTACTCCTTTTTAATTATTTTTATGGGTTTTGAGAAACCCATCTTCATGTTCTAATTAATTTGTAGCTAGGGTTTAATGTTGAAACCATTTATAGTTTTAGATCAATTAAATGATTTATTTGATACAGACCATTATGATTTGAACAGATTAATTTCATGATTTTGATTTATTGAATTTCATTAAACAATTGTGACGTCTTTTGATGGTACATGCTTGGCCTAGGTTTTTGATGTTCCATGCTTCTGGTATACAATTGTTGTTTTGAAAATCTACTTATTGCAAATATATTTGTCTACTTATTTGATATTTCATGCTTGGGTTAAATCCTTTGATGGGGTATGCTTAGAATAGCCAGGTATTATTTGTGGACCTAAAATTAGTTTCGCACAATTTTCTCGCTAACGCAATTTTATGGTGTATGCTTGAGACTAGGGCTTTTTGATGCACCATGTTTAGGGCGTCCCAGTGATATTTGCGACTCTAAATATTCATGAGTTATGTTTCACTTCAGTAATTAAATAAAAATAGTGGTGGATACCAAAAACCCTGGTTACCGACTCTCTCTGCTTGATTAGTTTATCAGTTTAGTTGTTTTATTATTTTATTAATTAATATAAAAATCCTAATAATATCATTCTTGATTAGTTGATTAGAGATATAGATTACAGTATTGTCCCGCTCTCTGTGGGTTCGACCCGTACTTGCCGTTGTCTACTTGTTAGACGCCGTGCGATTGCGGTTATTTATATAAGGTAATCTAAAATCCCATCAATTTTTGGCGCCGCTGCCGGGGATCGAACCCGGGTCACCCGCGTGACAGGCGGGGTCGTTGTAGTATAGTGGTAAGTATTCCCGCCTGTCACGCGGGTGACCCGGGTTTGATCCCCGGTAGCGGCGCCAAAAATTGATGTGATTTTAATATAGTGGTAAAAGGGTTTGATTCTCGGACTTGTGAAGATTTAATTCCTAGACCTAATTTTTAATTACTAAAAATAAATAAGATTAAACAGATTTGATTTTAAAAATAGATGGAAGAAAACTAGGGTTTAAGATTCCACCATTCACCAATACTTCTGTGATATGCTTAACAATTCTATGCTCAATTTAATCTAAATATGCCAAAAATAGGTTTTTAAAAGAATAATTGTAAATCCTAAGCATGAGACATCAAAAGCAGTCAACCCAGCATGACTCATCAAAAGAGAACACAACTATTTAAGAAAAACCATTT
>JAJJMC010007725.1:0-11286 GCA_023531435.1 Papaver californicum
AGTATGACAGCACTAAAGGTTGGGAGAATCTATGAACCTTCAATTCAGATAAGAATGCTTCATAACGTGGAAGAAAACATAACAGAGACAGTTCATGATCCTACACTACAAAATATTCCATTTTTACCTCAACAAATAGGTGAAACAAGTGAACCAGATTGGAGAATTCCGATTCATCAATATTTACAAGATAATATATTACCTACCAATTCTCAAGAAGCAAGAAAAATTCAACTCAAATCAGACAATTACCAACTTCGAAATGGAATTTTGTATCGAAAATCATTTCTCGGACCATTAGCTCGATGTTTATCCCAACAGGAGGGAATTCGGATACTTAAAGAGATACATTACGGAGATGCAGGAAACCACAGTAGAAGACGATCACTTGCATTAAAAGCCAAAACTCAAGGTTATTATTGGATATCCATGCAAAAGGACTCAGACAACATGGTACGAAGATGTGAGGAGTGTCAAAGATTTGCAAAAAAGATTAAAGCACCAGCTACCGAACTCAATTCTATACTCAGCCCATGGCCATTCGTAAAATGGGGAGTAGACATTGTTGGTCCGTTAGTTGAAGGAACTAAAAAGAGGACGATATCTAATAGTGGCTACTGATTATTTCACCAAGTGGGTAGAAGCGAAAGCATTGGCTCGAATCCGAGATTCTGATGTATTTACATTTTTATTTTGAAAATATTATATGTAGATTTGGAATACCAGCAGCCATAGTTTCTGATAATGGGCAACAATTTCAAGGAAAAAACATTGATATGTTGTTTGAGACGTATAATATTCAACAATACAGATCCACACCATTTTATCCCTAAAGTAATGGCCAAGCTGAATCCACGAATAAAACAATAGCAATGAATTTGAAGAAAACACTTGATGGGTATCACAAACGTTGGTGTGAACAATTGCATAACACTTTATGGGCTTATCGCGCCACGAGAAAAGAATCCACCGGAGAATCTCTTTCCTTCTTGCGTACGGTACAGAAGCTGTCATACCAACTGAAATCATTCTACCTACCACAAGAACAGAAGCATGGGAGAAAAATTTGAATACAGATTTAATGTTAGAGAAATTGGATGATTTAGAAGAAAAGCGCGAAGTGGCACTCCAGAAGATGGAGAACTACCAAAGAAGGATAGCACGGGATTACCACAAAAAAGTCAAGTCTCGAAACTTCGTTCAAGGACAATATGTATTACGACAAATCCCTGAATACCATCGGGACAAAGATGCTGGGAAGTTCGCACCAACTTGGGACGGACCATATATAATACATAATTCAGCTGGGCAAGGATCGTATTATCTCCAAAATATGCAAGGACAAATCTTACAATATCCTTGGAATGCACGATACCTAAAGCTTTATTATCCATGAAACTAACACAATTATGGGAGCCCGCACAGGTATTTATATCTTTATTATAAACAGTTATTTACGATACATTTCTTTTGAGTTCGTACTTACAATAAAATACAAATCCAGGAACATCACCTTATGGAAGAACGTTTCGATTGACGACATAATCTAAATTAAGTTCCCGGAACATTGTACTCTGGAAAACGCTTCGATTGGCGGCAAAATTCAATCTCCATACCCACAGAGGTACATGTTTTATTAGAATTTGAATAGATTCTAATCTTTTCACAAAGAGGGAATATCTAACTTATGGTTATCATTTTCAGAATACGATCGGGACCAACCTTGTATCTTACCCCTGGCCCGGGTTTGTTTCGTATGTGTGGGATCTCGGATTATATGTTTTGAGGTATATACACTTCAATCCATTGTATTTCTGAAATAATATGATTAACCTAAAAACTTTATAAATATTATATTTTGTGCAGGAATAATATTCAAGGCACAAACCAGTTAGAAACAATAAATTACAAAATAATGTTTTCACCAAAATTCAAGCCTCGGAACAAGACGAGATCGGGACACAAAGCAACAATATCTAGAAATGAAGCTACAAATACTAAAAGCCAACAACAAGTATAACTATGCTTTACGGTTGGATGGATGAATTGGTTGGGAAGGAACTTCCGGAACAAGAGCACGACCAGTTACCACAGAAGGATCGGCCTGAGCCCGCTCCAAAGCAGAATTAAAAGACATTGCAATTTTAGCTTTAGCATCTTGTCTTACCCAGACAACATAAGCATGACAATAGTCTACTTCTGATTGAAGATCCTTAATTTTCTCTTGATCTTTATCTACCTTTTCCTTTTCAGCATTCAATTCCTTTAATAGTTCTTCAGCTCTTGATTGTACTCTAGTTATTTCATCACCTTGAATGTTGAGTTGAGATTGTAAGTCCCGAAGCTTAATCGTATTTAAAGCTACAGTTTTCTCTGATGTCTTCAGCTCTTCAGTCAGGTTCGCTATTGTATTATTGGCAATGTTAAGTTCAGCTCCCGCTATTGTGGCTCGCCCATTAGCTTCATTCATTTTCTTTTCTAGCGCTAAAATTCAGAATAAATGTTAGTTAAACCATATAAAATTATCAATAAAATCATCATATAACTCAACATATACCTCTAATCACAGATTTAAATTCTGTCTCTTTAAGAGTTAAAGTTTTCAGAACTTCTTGATACTTGGATTCCGCTCTATTACGTCTCCAGGTATTCAAATCCATACTATCGGACAACTGTGTTAATTTCTTCTTAACCAGTTTCATATCCTTATTCACTTCCCTTGCATGATTGTTCAACTGAATCATCCTACGCTGGAATCTAAACAGAGGTTCCAGGTCTCCCTCTTATCCCATCAATGAAGGGTAGATTTAAAAAAAAAAAAAAAAAAAAAAAAAAAAAAAAAAAAAAAAAAAAAACGCACCAAGTACTAGAACGCACCAAGTACTGGTACGTACCAAGCACTGGAAAGCCCAAGTACGGACGAACCATTAGATCGCACCTAACAAAGATAGATCCTGGAACGATACAGTACGACTCTAAAATAAAATATGAATTGGGGAGTAGGGACGAACCTTAATTCTGATCTTGAAGTTTTTGATTCTGATCCTCAAAAATTTCCAGCTGCCGAAGCTGCTGCTGCTGTTGTTCTTGCTGTTGTTGAAGTTGTTGTTGAAGATTACTGTTTTGTTGTCTCAGATTCTCAATTTCCTGTTGCAAACTCTCATTCCCGGACTTTGCTTTCGATTTCTCGTTCTTGAGCATCTGTTCCATCATTATGGCTCTAGCCTTATAGAATTTATACGCTGCGAACGTACAATCGTTACCAGTTTTGAGCTGAGTAATAACTTATTGAGGAAACGAGTATGTAGAGCCTTCAGCCATGGTTAGAATTTCATTCAAGGAAGAAGGAAGACTGAGCGGGTGTGGTTGATCGAAAAAATCACCTTCAAACCAAGCATCTCGGGTGCTATCTATTGAAGCCGCACCAACTGAAGCCCGAAGCCTAGCCATAGAAGCATTATCGTCCTTTGATAAGTTGAAGCGAATAGAAGTATTTAAAAACCCTTTTGAGACAAACCACGCGAAGGCTTCATCTTCTTTACCCACAAGGATAGTTCCTTCATCTTCCTCGTTAAAAGGCCATTGCGCGGAAGGATCGGTCATACAATCGTCACTGTCATGAGAAGGAGTGGCAGGATGAGGTGATGTCCCGATGAGGGCACTTATTACTTGGTTGACCTCAGAAGCAGATACATTCTCAGTTTGGTGCGCAGTATCAGGAACGATTGAAGGGGGAACATTAGGGTTCGCACCTTCAGTATTACCTCCTTCAGAGATTTCATTTCCTTGTCCTTCTATAACAATATTTTCATTTTCAACATTCTCTTCAACAGCAATAGTAGATTCGACCAATTGTACTATATTATCTTCTTCAATGGCAACATCATCTCCTTCCTCTTGAGGTAATCCGGAGAAAACCGTTAATGAAACATCGCAATGAGCAACGTGCATTATGTCAAAGCTACTAGGAAGAGGAGAAAAAGTGGCGAAGATATTGGAGGGGGCAATGATATCTAAAATAGCTTCAGAAGTAGATGAAGGAACGGTGGGCAAATCAGAAGGAAGAATGGGTAATTCCATTCTTACGGGAACATCATTGATAATTACGTGCTGTCCCGATACATCGGTTTGGACCGAACCTTCAGCAGCAATTATAGGAGCAGAATTACTGCATCCCACAGCTATATTATCTCTAATCTCCCCCTCTTCCGTTTCAGAAGGGTATGCTGGTCTTCTCATTTTTTTCTTTTTCTTTATTTCTTCAGGAAAAACTAGCTTGCGTTTTCCTTTACCTTCTACAATTTCTTTTTCTTCCACTCTCTGTCTTCCTTCAACAATTTGAATACCAAGGTTTCGGCGAGGAGGAGGAGGAGGAGGGACATCAGTGACAAGATCAGAATCAGGTTCAATCTGAAACATAGACATTTGTTTCATGAGAGATAATTTAACAACAATTCATAATGAGTGTTGAAATAAAGAGTAACACAAACCTTATAGTCGAACTTGTAGTCCATAAAATTTAATCGCCAAGGACAGTAATTTGGGTATCGGTTCCGAAGCGCTTGAATTTCATTGGCAGGAATGTTACCATAAACCCAAGGACCTTCAATTATAATTGGAGTGCGATACCACTTGTAGTCATGATCCTAACGAATTCTTTCCTTTGAGGGAAAGTCAAGCTTGGTTTTAGGAATATGTTTGATTTTGGGATCATCAATTTCATGCAATAAGGAAAATCCCGGATGACTTTTGCGAGCGGGACTGACACTCCACTTCACATAATTTTTCTTTGAGATGCAATCTCCATATGTGGCATGAAAATTCTCTACAGTATAACCCTGACGTTCTGAAGAATCTGGTACGTAGCATGTAAGATTAGTCCGCCCTTCACTTCGAAGATAACACTCATCGAGAATTCGCCACCAATTGCCATTATATTGAGCAATGGATCGGGGCAGCCCATGGGAAGAGTTATTTCGAGTCGCAAGGACCTCAAACTGAAAGGGATTCTCCTCTTCATATAAAGGAATACGAAGTCCGGCCTCTAAAGCACCAGCAGCAATTAGCAAATGATTATGTGAATAATTGAACTTCTGCATTGCACTTAAAGTCAGAACATCGGAACTAGGATCAAAGAATGAGACTTTAAAGTCTTGAATATCATGTCTTATTTTAAAATCTTCAATATCCATTGTTCGATAGCTATAAGATGCTTGAGAACGTTTATTTCTAGAAGAAGGATTAACATTCGCAGTAGTTTCAGGAGCTGGATCACGAGCAGGCCGAGCCACAGCGTATCGAGAGGAAGAAATTCTAGCAGGTCTTCCAGATTCCTGATGGTCATTATTAGTCTGAGGATTCCTAGACGCCATGATATTTTATCTGGAAAGAAAAGTTTTAAGGATCAGCTCAATCATATCTGAGAAGAATCAAATCAATTATATTTGTGAAAAGTTAATCATGATTAGATTTTAAAGTAAGATACCAAAAAGAAAAATTTTAACATACCTGAAGAAAGGAGATAAACAATTATTTGATCTAATGTTAAAAGCCTATAGAGACGATTGGGATGCAAAAGTACTTGAAAAAACTTAAGGAAAACAGAGAACAACAACTTCAAGAGGTAAAAAACATAAGTGAAAAAGACTGCTTCGTATTTAAAGCAAAGAATAGAAACCGTCACAATTTGGAAAGGCGGAGATTTGATTCCCTCGAAAAACGGAGTAACTGACACAAACGTGATGATAAGAATTACTGCTTCCGAAAAGTTCGCGTAACGTGTGAAAAAGAGTAATGGAAAAGTGGGGAGTAATAATTGTTCTTTTACTTTTTCGAAGACCTCGAATCGACCGTTAAGATTTTTGGAAAAAGAAAAAGAAGGGGGCAGATATTAGGAAATAAAGTAGGAACGACACATGTAAGATGATTAAGAAAGAAGTAGTGAAATTAAAGAAGGATGAGAAGCATGCAATCAAAACCATAATAAAATAATAGGACGGGACGTAAGTGACAGACTGAGTGAATTTCTGCACAGCTGACACGTAAGATCGGGAAAGTAACAGCATTAAATGCATATTGTACGGGAAAGTAAGGTAATAATTACTGACACATAAGCTCGGGACAACATCGGTATTCAAGGAGGAAAGAGCACGTGTAAACCATGCAAGGGACGCACCACGGATTTCAAGGAATGAAGAACACGTGTAAATCATGCAGCGAGCGCACCAAAGAGAAAACATGATCTGTCAATCTTACAAACATCCCGATCGTAATATAATAAGAAGAACGACAATAGATCGGGACAAGTAAGGCTCGTTACTATGACTATAAATAGAAGAGAACATTCACTGGGAGAGGGAAAAAAGGAAAAGGGAAGAGAGATTAGAAGAAGAAGGTTTATTAGGTATGATAAAGGATTCATTGAAGAGAAACGATGAATCTATGTAAATTCCTTAGGAAATGTATTTGGAATCGTATCTTGGATCATATTTCTGATCTGTCCTCCATTAATTCATAAAAAAAGTTTATTAAATTGATATGTCTTTAAATGATTCTATGTATCAGTTTATTATGCAATTTTCAAATTATTGGTTGTTAATGTCAACGTGAAAATTGACATAAACAATTTGGCGCTAGAAACAGGGACTGGGTTAAAGGATTTATCCTACCTGTTCTTTAAAAGGTGAATTTGATGCTGCATTAAAAATGAAAATGGTATTCTAAAAAAAATACCCAGAGATTTATACAGTTTTTCTCGAGTATGTTTAAATATTTGGTCATAAAACATATTTTTAGAAGATGATAAAATTAGCTTCTGTCACTTTATTTTCCTTTAAGTAATTTATTGTAAGATTAGCTGGCTAACTTTTTAAAATTTATTAGAAATCAAGAGGAGAAAGTTAGCTACCAGCAAATCCAGAAACAAAATGTCACAAGCAGACTCTGCAAATCAAGGCAGTAATGATGAACAAACTTTAAGACAAAGGGAAGTTGAGAGTGATTCAGACCAACAACAGAGTAATGTGGGAAATCATTCACCAATCCAAGATCTAACACCAAATGCTTTATCGTAAAATCAGTTCTCGCATCACGAGAACTCAGGAAATAATGTTAATTACCTTCAAAATCTGATACGGGAAATGGATGAAATAAGGAGAGAAAAGAGGATCAACCAAGGTAGAATTGAATTATTAACCAGAGAAAATCAAGCTTTAAAAGGTGCAATTCGACGTGAACAGAGGCAGGCTGCAACAAGATCACCAAGTCCAGAAGTAATTTTAGAAAGACGAGTACCAAGAAACGAAGGAGAAAATCATGATCAAAGGATGGTGTTAGCTGGATCGTCATCGCGAGCCAGAAGACAGAGAGAAAACCAGGAAATCCAACGTACACAATGGAAGAAATGTATTGAAGCCATGGAACAAATGAAAGAGGAAATAAAAGGACTGAAAAATAAAGAAGGAGGAAGAATAGAAGAAGTGCTAAAAGAGGCTAGGCGTACACCATTATCTCAACGTTTAACAAGTGTTCCATTACCCAGAGAGTACAATATCCCTATATTTGAATGTTACGATGGAACAAAGGATCCAACCTCACATTTGAAATATTATAATCGAGTAATGTCACGATGGGATGGCCATGAAGCAATTATCTGCCGTTGCTTTCCTTCAAGCTTAACAGGTTCAGCATTATTATGGTACGATAGGTTGCCTGAGAGCTCCATTGAGTGCTATTCACAATTAGTGAGGAAATTTCTGGAAGCATACATGTACAATAAACCAGTTGATTCAGGAATAGATAGATTATATTCTCTTACATCATGGCCAGAAGAGACCATAAGATCTTATACTGCTCGATGGCATACAGTGTGTCAAGCAATTGGAGATGTTGATTCAAGCACTGCAATAAATAATTACAAATGGGGAATCGCTGATCGGAGATGTCAGCTTTTTATTGAAATCCATCGCAACAATCCCAAGACTGAGGGGCAACTCAGAGAAATAATAGAAACATGTGCAAGGTTGCAAGATGTCCAGGAACAAGATCCAAGAAGCATTTCACGAAATCAGGAAAGCATGAAAAGGACAAACTCAATTGATGTGTCAATAGAACAGAAAAAAGAATTTCCTCATAAACCAGAATCTAAAGAATCAAAGCGCCCACGGCAAGGGGATAATAAGGCATTTGTGCAACGATTTCAAGAAAGAGTGTTCACAAAGCTTAATACCTCATATACCGAACTTTTGGATATCATAAAAGTTAAACCAGATTTTCAATGGCCATCTTCAAAAGGCAATCAACCTGAGTTTACTCAGCGATCAAAAAATTATTGTGGTTACCATTGTTATAAAGGACATGCAACAGAAAATTGTAGGAATTTTATTATCTTGGTACAAAAAATGATAGATGCAGGAGAGTTAAAAGAATATGTTCAGAGGACCGAACCAGTGGCGAGACCTGATAAAGGCAAAGCAGTACATATCCCGTACAATGAGCGTACCATTGATGTAATATCGTACTCAGAAAAGAGAGATACTGACGTAAATATTGCGATCAATAAAAAATTATGTCGAAGGGTTCAAAACCATGAAATTTTCAGAGTATCGGGAAGAATAGCAGAAGCTTGGGAAGACTGGATGGCATCCCCTCTAACTTTCTCAGCACGAGAAGTAAATCAGGAGGTCGAGATGCACAACGATCCATTAGTCCTTACATTACCCATGGCAGGGTGGAATGTTAGAAAAATCCTTATGGACGGGGGCAGTTCGTTGAATGTTTTATTTTATTGTTCATTTTGCAAGATGGCACTAACAAAAGACCAATTAATTCCATCCCGGTATACAATTTATGGATTCAATGCAATGGCCTCAAGACCGGAAGGAGATATAGACTTGCAAGTATCAGTCGGACCAATCAACATCCTAACAAAATTCAGTGTAGTAGATGCTCCGTCACCATATAATGCAATCATTGGCAGACGATGGGTACACCAGTTGAAAGGTGTAATTTCCACTTATCACCAATATCTGCGATTTCCAACACCGCAAGAAGAGATGAAGATCAAAGGGGATCAAGATGATGCAAAGTTCTGTATAATGGCGGAGGTAAGAATGCACGAAGAACAGGAACAACAACAACAACAAAGAAAGAAAAACCGAAGGACCAAAGAGAAAGAAAATGAAATTAATCAATACTTGAGAAGAAACTTTAAACAAAAGTCAGCAAACGAGTTAGGAGAAAGCAGTAACGGTCAAGGAAACTCCATAAATCAACACATGAAGGACTCCCATAGCAATTAAAGGGAATTCCAACTCCAATTGGGAATCCAAAACCAATTTTCACATCCATAGAAGAAACTAAAATTGTAAATATTGGAACTGCGGAATGGCCCAAGCAAGTGCAGATTGGAATCATGATGAAAGAAGATATGGAGCAAAGTTTAATCAAATTACTCTCTGATTTTGTAGATATATTTGCATGGAAAATGGAGGATATGCCCGGGATAGATCCAAATATTGTACAGCATGAATTGCGAATACGGCCTGATGCTACACCATTTCGTCAACGGATACGCAAGGTTGCATCGGAATATCACGATCCTGTTAAAAGGAATTAACAAAGCTTCTAAATGCAGGGTTCATTCGAGAAGTGCGATATCCAACATGGATTTCTAACATGGTGATCGTACCAAAAAAGAACGGTGGAGTCAGGATCTGTATAGACTTTACCAATCTAAACAAAGCTTGTCCAAAAGATAGCTACCCACTTCCTAATATTGATCAATTAGTAGATGAAGTAGAAGGTCATGAAGCATTATCTTTCATGGACGGTCAATCGGGATATAATCAAATCGCACTTGCTGAAGCAGATCAGGAACACACAGCATTCTTTACTCCACGGGGGCTTTATTGCTATACACGGATGCCGTTTGGATTAAAGAATGCAGGAGCAACATATCAGCGTTTAGTTGATGCAATTTTCAAACCATGGATCGGACAGATATTAGAGGTTTATGTCGATGATATGTTGGTAAAAAGCAAACTATCAATGAACCATTTAAAAGACCTTGCTGAAATCTTTGGTGCGTTACGGAAGTACAAAATGAAGATTAACCCAGAGAAATGCATTTTTGGTGTTTCATCGGGACGTTTTTTGGGCTATTTGGTTACAAAGAATGGAATAGAAATTGATCCAGCTAAGATCCAAGCAATAACAGATATGCCATCACCCAACAGTATTAAAAGTGTACAGAAGTTGAACGGATGTCTAGCTGCTTTGAACAGATTTATTGCCAGATCATCAGAATGATGCAAACCATTCTTTGAAATACTCAAGAAGAAAAATAAATTTGAATGGAACGATCAGTGTGAACAAGCATTTCAAAGCATAAAAAAGCATTTAGCCACTTTGCCAGCATTACAGAAGCCAGAACCTGAAGAAATACTAACATTGTATATATCGGCAACAAAAGATGCAATCAGTGCAGTAATGGTGCGGACCAATGAAAAGATAGAAAAACCAATATATTATATCAGCAAAACCCTTAATTCGGCAGAAAGAAATTATACAAGAATCGAACAACTCATCTTATCATTAGTCTTTTCCACACAAAAGTTACGTATTTATTTTCTCACTCATTATATTCGGGTCCCGAGCAAGGCACCGTTACAATCGGTATTGAAGAATACAGGAAAAGTGGGAAGAATCGCTAAATGGAATGCCCAGCTAGAACAATTCAATATAATTTATGAGTCACAAACCGCTCAAAAATCTCAAGTTTTAGCTGATTTCCTTGCAGACTTCCCAATCGAAGAAGAATATGAAATCCAAGGACTACCTGGATGCGAGGAAGAAGACCCACAAGATATTCTGGACTCGACAAGCTCTCAAAGATGGGAAGTCTTTGTTGATGGATCCCGAAACAAAGAAGGAGCAGGAATTGGCATTGTACTTACTACACCAATGGGAGATCAAATGATTCATTCTTTCCGTCTTGAATTTGAAGAACATACAAACAACATAGTAGAATATGAAGCTGTGGTCCATGCTTTGAAACTTATCATTGAATTGGGAATTAGCAATGTTCGACTTACGAGTGATTCGCAGTTGGTAATTCGGCAGCTTGAACTAAGATATCAAACACTTGATGTAGATCTAGTGCAATATAAAAATCTTGTTCAAAATCTGGCAAGCCAAATCCCAAATCTTACTTTCCGGCATTTATCTCGAGACAAAAATCGACATGCTGATGCTTTAGCATTCATTTCTTCCATGTTAACTGACTCA
>JAJJMC010007730.1:0-94730 GCA_023531435.1 Papaver californicum
GTTCTTCGGTGGATTTAGGTATCTTGTATAAAGATTCTAGTTATGTATCAGGTTATTACTAGAGATCATAGACCTTTGGTGTATATTCAGATGAACTGAAGATGTAGCATTTCAGATTGTATAGTTCTTCTGTGGATTTAGGGATCTTGTATAGAGAACCTAGTTATGTATGAGGTTACTACTAGAGATCATACACCTTTGGTGTATATTCAGATGAACTGGAGATGTAACATGTCATATTTCATAGTTATTCGGTAGATTTAGGGATATGGTATAGAGATACTAGTTATGTACCAGTTTATTACTAGAGATCATAAACCTTTGGTGTATATTCCGATGAAAGGAGATGTAACATGCAGGATTCTATGGTTCTTCGATGGATTTGGGGATCTTGCATAGTGATCCTAGTTATGTACCAGGTTATTACTAGAGATCATAGACCTTTGGTGTATATTCTGATGAATTGGAGATGTAACATGCAAGATTCTATGGTTCTTCGATGGATTTAGGGATCTTGTATAGTGATCCTAGTTATGTACCAGGTTATTACTAGAGATCATAGACCTATGGTAAACATTCCTATAAAATGGAGATGTAGCAATGTCAGATTGTATGGTTATTCGGTGGATTTAGGGATCTGGTATAGAGATCTTAGTTATGTACCAGGTTATTATTAGAGATTATAGACCTCTGGTGTACATTCCTATGAACTGGAAGTATAGCATGTCAGATTTTATAGTTCTTCAGTGGATTTAGGGACTTAGTTTTGAGATACTAGTTATGTACCAGGTTATTACTAGAGATCATATACCTTTAGGGTATATTCCTATGAACTAGGGATGTATCATATCATATTTTAGGATTATTCGGTGGATTTAGGGATCTGGTTAAGAGATCCTAGTTATGTACTAGCTTTTTACTTGAGATCATAGATTTTTGGTGTACATTCCTATGAAATGGAGATGTATAATATCAGATTCTATAGTTCTTCAGTGGATTTAGGGATATGGTATAAAGATCCTACTTATGTACTAGGTTATGACTTGAGATCATAGACCTTTGGTGTACATTCCTATGAGCTGGAGATGTATCATATCAGATTCTATGGTGATTTAGTGGATTTAAGGATCTGGTACAGGGGATCCTAGTTATGTACCAGGTTATTACTTGAAATCATAGACCTTTGGTGTCCATTCCTATGAATTGGAGATGTATCATATCAAATTTAATAGTTCTTCGTTTGATTTAGGGATCTGGTGTAGAGAAACTAGTTATGTACCAGGTTATTACTAGAGATCATAGACCTTTGCCTCGAGCCTGTCCTACTTATTCTTCTTTTCCCGTTCGTTCCTGAACCTCGTATCAGTTGGCAAATCGAATCCCACGGGTACTTTACTAAAAAAAGGATCCCTAAAATAATACTTTATAAGGAAGGCTAGTGTATAATCCGATGAACTGGAGATATAACATGCCAGATTCTGTGGTTCTTCGGTGAATTTAGGGATTTTGTATAGAGATCCTAGTTATGTACTAGGTTAGTACTAGTGATCATAGACCTCTGATGTACATTCCTATGAACATGAGGTGTAGCAAGTCAAATTGTATGGTTATTCGGTGGATTTAGGGATCTGGTATAGAGATCCTAGTTATGTAATAGGTTATTACTAGAGATCATAGACCTTTTGTGTGTATTCCGATGAACTAGAGATGTAGATATCAGATTCTATGGTTCCTTGGTGGATTTAGGGATCTTGTATAGAGATGCTTGTTATGTACTAGGTTATTACTAGAGATCATAGACCTTTTGTGTACATTCCTATGAACTGGAGATGAAGCATGATAGATTTTATGGCGCTTCTGTTGATTTAGGGATATGGTATAAAGATACTAGTTATATTCTAGGTTATTACTTGAGATCATAAACCTTTGGTTTACATTCCTATGAACTGGAGATGTATCATATTAGATTCAATAGTTCTTTGGTGGATTTAGGGATCTTGTATAGAGATATTAGTTATGTACCATATTATTACTAGAGATAATAGACCTTTGGTGTATATTCCGATGAATTAGAGATGTAACATGCCAAATTCTATGGTTATTCAATGGATTTAGGGATCTTGTAGATAGATCCTAGTTATGTACCAGGTTCTTACTTGATATCATAGACCTTTAGTTTACATTCCTATGAACTGGAGATGTATCACAAAAGATTTTATAGTTCTTCGGTGGATTTAGGGATCTGTTCTAGAGATACCAGTTATGTACCATGTTATTAATAGAGATCATATACCTTTGGTGTATATTCCGATGAACTGGAGATGTAACATGCCAGATTTTATGGCTCTTCGGTGGATTTAGGGATCTTGTATGGAGATCCTAGTTATGTACATGGTTATTACTAGAGATCATAGACCTCTGATGTACATTCCTATGAACTGGAGATGTAGCATGTCAGATTGTATGGTTATTCGATGGATTTACCGATCTTGTACAAAGATCTTAGTTACGTACCAGGTTATTCTTTGAGATCATAGACCTTTGGTGTATAATCCTATGAACTGGAGATTTTGCATGTCAGGTTGTATGGTTATTCGGTGGATTTATGGATCTGGTATAAAGATACTAGTTGTGTACCAGGTTATTACTAGAGATCATAGACTTTTGGTGTATATTTCGATTAATTGGAGATGTAACATGTCAGATTCTATGGTTCTTCGGTCGATTTAGGGATCTTGTATAGAGATCCTAGTTATATATTAGGTTATTACTATAGATCATATACCTCTTGTGTACATTCTTGTGAATTTGAGATGTAGCCCGTCAGACTATTTGGTTCTTCGGTGGATTTAGGGATATGGTATAGAGATACTAGTTATATACCAGATTATTACTATATATTATAGAACTTTGGTGTTGTTTTGATAAAAAAGATTGAAGGGTAAAAGGGGAAGAATGATCAAGTAGGTTAATACTTGTGAGGTCAAATCACTTAAACACCAAACATTTGTACTGTAGAAGTACTTTTAAGGTTCCAGAGATCAATCTGTACGAAATTTGCTTAATTCAAGAAATGATCGTTCCGATTTTAATTCAGTCACAATGGAAGGAGAAAGGTTGATCTATATGGAGGGAAGGAGAGAGAATATTGAGATGAATGGAATTGAATGTCGATGGTTGTATGTGTTTGAACTGTTGTAAAGACAAAATGATAGCTCTGTGATCATTCAAGTGCTTTTGAGATAAAAGTCTTTTCCCCTCTCGATAGGTTGAAGAACCTATTTATAACATAAGAAGTTAACACATTGATCTCGTAAGTGGTGACGTTTGTAGAGAAGTGAAAGAGTGGAGAAGTGGAAATTATGGTGAAAACCGACTCTGTCGTGTGAGTGGGACTTGGCAGTTGTGCAACCACTATTCCCTTTACTTCTTCAACTATCGACACGACCTTTTACTTTCTCTTCGTAGGTGTATCATTATACCACAAGTGTTGTAGGCCGTTAGACCAAAACCCTGGTGAATATCCCCCTATGTGACATAATTGATGTCTCGAGCATGGTTTAGTTTACTTTGTAGACGATTAGTCAGTCGTTGACTAAGCTAGACTGTCAGTCTTAGGGTGTTAATGAGTCTAGCATGTTGACTCAATAAATGAAGCACTAGTTGTGTGATGAGACAAGCAGTGATGCTTGATGGATTGTGAATGTAGAGAGTCTGATTACTATTGACATTGGTAGTTGTATTGTATCATCATGTCAGCTGAGGAGCAACAATACTCGAATGATGCTTGTCGTTCGAGCCTCAGTTCGCGTGAATGCTTGGTAGTGCAAGCACTAAGTCTAGTGAGTGTTAGCAAATTGTAAAATATTTAGTTTTGTTAGAATAGGAAAAAACTGAGGTTATTTTAAATATTGGTAGCAGGACCAATTGAGTTAAACCTTAATATGGTAGATGAGTCAATGGCAGATGAACAATACCAAATGAACAATGCCAGATGAGCGATGCCAGATGACCGATGGTAGATGAGCGATGCAAGACAACCGATGGTAGATGAGTAATGCTAGACGACCGATGGTAGATGAGCGGATAATGAAGAGACTAACTATAGAAGAGGGAGAAACCCAGAGAGGGAGGACCGACCAAAGTGGTGGGACCGGTCAAGCGTAGGGATGATTATTGATTAAGCATGAATTTGGTATTCAGTAGGACTATGCTTCATGTACCATGTCGTCTCTCTATAGCTGTGGAGAGCTATGTGTTTGAAGTAAGAGAGTTTAGGATTTGATAGAAAAAACATAAGAGTTTTAATGGAAAGAGGAAATCCTAAAATAATGATATATATAAAATAATAAAAAAATTGGGAAAAAAATATGTGAGTGGGACCGGCCAGCCGGTCGGCGCCGGTACCACAAATCCCCTATTTTCTTTATTATTTTATATTTATTTCTTCCATGCTCTTCGACCGACGCTCTTTGACCGATGCTTTGAAGGACATTTAGTTATTTAGACCCGTGGATGAAAATTTCAGACTTGACGTCCTTCAGTAAAAACGTTGTAGATTCTTCATACGATGTTCATTTTTGATGATCATCCCTAATTCGGAATCCTGAGATCGCTGGATACATTCCCACGAGGAAGGATTTAGGTTTTGAGCTCGATTCGGCCGTCAAACGTAGCAAACAATAACCTTCCAGAAAATTTTGACAGTTTTCAGCTTATAGTTCATCTAGGGTTTAGATCATATCTCCTAGACCGTTATTCGGAATGGGATGCCCTTTTAGTATGTCATAGTAGATATGTAGAGGAATATATGTTGTTTAGAACATTTTGACCATTCCACACCCATGGTCACGTTTTTTGCAAGGTGACATGACGATGTGTCAGAAACCAATATTAGGGTTTCGTTGTATTTCAACCGATATTGGGATTTAATGCAACCAACATTGAAGTTATATATTTTTTAAGCTCAACCAATCATTATTGGAGCCCTAGCTTTGCATTGGCGTGACGGCGACTTAGTGCCTACACGAAAGTGTGATGTTTCGACTTAGTGCATTCGTGCGCAGCTCGTTATGCGTTATGACCAATCAATGTTATTCAATTAGAGTTTGAATATTGATGTAAAGTCACTCTAAATATTCAACCAGGGAATATAAAGAGGAATTAAGTTGCTCTATACTAGTAGGCAATCTATCTAGGAGCATTAACATCCACTCAGGAACAAAGAGGTGTTTTGGATGCTTATTCTGTATAGTGAAAGATAACTTGGGAAAGAATTGTAATAAGCACCAGTGATATTTTGAGGACAATGTTGCTCTATACTAGTGATTAATTTATCTAGGAGATTCCCTATCATTGTAGAGGAGTAAGCACTGAGTTGTACAATACTAATGTTGTATGTAGAATATTGAGAGCTCAGTCAGGTGAGGCTCTAATATCATATGTATATTTTTAGAGAGAGTATAGGGTTAGTGTAAGATGCATGTAGTGAAATTTATGCTTTTGATGTTGGGTTAGTAGCATATACAAAGTTCTATTATTTCCTTGATTCTACTGCTGGGTAGAGATGATTTTACTATTTTATAATTCGTTAAAAATCCACCATCTACAGGTGTACATTCCAATGAACTGGAGATGTAACGTTTCAGATTATACGGATCTTCGGTGGATTTAGGGATTTGGTATAGAGATCCTAGTTACGTTCAAGGTTATTACTAGATGTCATAGACCTTTAGTGTACATTCCTATGAATTGGAGATGTAGCATGTCAGATTCTATGGTTCTCTGGTGCAGCAAATATTATGGGTACTGTAAAATTACCAAATACCCTTACTGGAGTAGTCAAGCATATATTCTGGGGCTGTAAAAATTACCAAAATAACCTTAACAGAGTGGTGCAACAAATATTTAGGGGATTGTAAAAATTACCAAAATACCCTTATCGGAGTGGAGTAACAAATATTTGCGGCGATTGTGAAAATAACCAAAATACCCTTAACGGAGTGGTGCAGCAAATATTTAGGGCGACTATGAAAATGACCAGAATACCCTTATCGGAATGGTGTCATTGCTTTGAAATCCCATTTAATTAACCACCAAACTTTCTGAATTCAGACCAAATTGACGGTTATTATTGCCAGGTAATAGTTTAATTTAGTTGATTGGATGCTTCTCTTGGGAATAGGCGTGACCCCTGCAACTGCAAGAATTTAAAATTTCTTAATCACATAAGCATGTTTCAATCTAGCACGTGTGATAGAATAAATCTCCACTGAAACCTTATTTTTGTTTAACCAAAAAGGTGGGGTCCAGATGATGTCTGGTGAGTAACTAGAGATTTTTTTATCTCTAATATCTTAGGCGAAGCCAAATGAAGAGGTTTTATAACACACATGTCTTTCACACAAGTGGAATTCCCAATAGAACAGTCGCCAGTTGTCAAAAACCTCTTTAATTAAACTTCCCATCAAAATGATTAGACATATAATTTTATTTGTATGAAACGGCGGCATGGAGTGACAAGGGAGTTAATTTCTTATGAAAAGTTGTGTCTGTTTGGGGAAGTACCCATTTAAGGAAAGTGAGATGATGAATCCCCAATTACCCCAAATAAAATCAGGCAGCATGAAAACCAACAATTCTTATTCTTCTGCAAATACACACTCAAATTTCCTTCAGAATCCTTCCAGAAAATCACAAAGTAAAGATGGAGAATTTGAATGATGGTGAAAATCAAAGTTATGGTAATGGTACTGTAGCAGATGGTCGACGGGTTTTTCCAAATAACACATATGAATTTTGTAGTGGTAGTGGTGGAAGTGGTAGTGGTGATGGTACTAATGGTACTGGTACAATAATACTAGTAATTGAGAAAATGTAGGTATGGTGGTGTTCTTCGTGGAACAATCATAAGGAACCAATCTATCCAAATTACAATTAGACACGGGCTGATGGTTGGACGATGTATGATAATCACCATACACATGGATTTTTTGTGATAACTAAAGGTGCATCTGTTGTTGGGGATCAATTATTTGTCACTGGTGGGAACAGACTTGGATTTGATGTTATTGTTTTACCTCCAGCATCTAGAGAACGGATTTGCAGGATTGCGCAGATGTCTTTTCCCACTCAAGGTATGGTTTATTCTATGCTCAATTAGGTTTTTCATACCACATGAAGGGTTGCTGAGCATGTTGTTGTAGTTATTGAGGGTGGTTATGGTAAGAGAAATCCTCCCGGTGTTGTGCACCCAATGCCTCCACCTCCACCTACACCTGCATCTGCAACAAACACACAGAGAGGGGGATAAAATGATACCACCAGGCAAGCTCCTCAGAAGAGTCAAGTCCAACCTCCTATTCCTCCCAGACGAAACACCAGGAGGCAGACTGAGTCTGCTATGCATAGGAAGTGGAGTGGGCATCCATATCATAGGGATTAGCCTAGGCAATAATCATTTTCTCTTTTTGTTTTTTCTTGGAGATAGGTATCAGTAACTTTTTTTGCAAACAACATCTATTGGAACAAAAGAAATGTTAAGTATGTTTTTTATTTTTATGGTTTATAAAATTAAGGTTGATGTATGATCATCGGCCAAATAATTATCGTCTGTAATATGAATGTGGTTAAAGATGGGATACTGATAATCTTATTTTACTCGAAAATATGGGTTTTCAAAGTTATGAGGTTAGTTGAAAACCACACAAAACAAAGACTGGAACAAGTCATTTTAGTCTTGCTTAATAGTTTTCCCTGCAATTATCTGGGTTTCCATATCTACGTTTGAAATTGCATCTT
Organism: Papaver californicum; assembly: GCA_023531435.1. Taxonomy (NCBI): domain Eukaryota; kingdom Viridiplantae; phylum Streptophyta; class Magnoliopsida; order Ranunculales; family Papaveraceae; genus Papaver; species Papaver californicum. Next base: position 7,801 of record JAJJMC010007730.1, read on the forward strand.
TCGTTCTTTATTCTTTCCAACTTACAGTAAACACTACCAAGTAGAGAGGCATATACACACCTAGTTTTAATCTACAATCTGTTGAAGGGAACAAATTAAAAAGAATAACACTCCAATACACAATAAGATTTCAAAAAGAATAACAAGCTTTAGATCTTCTGTCAAATACATGACTAACAAAAATTGGCTTGCGTTGGTTGCCTCGTATTCGAATTGCACATAATTGATACAAACACTACTTGGTGTAGGCTTATGTACACCTTATTCTATTGTACAATATAACAATGAATACAGATCAGGATTGCATAATATACAACCTGTATAATCAACTGACACATAAAACTAGTTGATGGAGGAATATAGCATGCTATTTAGATGTTCATAATCACCAAAACATTCTCATAACAGAATACAATTCACAGCAATATCGGATACAAATAAACCTAACATCTACAACCACATATATATCTGAAAGACCATCAGAAATTGCATCATTCACAATCAATAGTTTGTAACCTCCAATTTTTAAAATCATTAAACCCCCAAATGTTGAAAAAATTTCGATTTGCAAGAAAAATAAATGAATGACATACCTTCGAAAAAGGTAACCCAGATTTGCATTTCCAAAATTATGAATCAGTGTCAATTAATACTTCTACGAGAGACCGATCAAACCTAAATCTAGGCTTAAATTGATGTTTCACAGAAGTACTAACAACTGATTATAGTTCTTGATTTAGTTTTCTGAAGCTCAAATCAATGGAATTACTGATTATAGTTCTTGATTTAGTTTTCTGAAGCTCAAATCGATGGAATTAGAAATAGATAGAGATGAAATGAGAAATGGAAGGAGTTATTTCTCAGGCTCTCAGCTGTTCTCGACCAATTATCTTTTTTCTCTTCTTTTTTTTTTCACCTTGGTAGATTTTTGTGGTTCATTGGTAGACCGGAATATTTGAGTCCGATTTTTGCACACTCTCTAACGAGTGTGCGCATGACCTTCTAATCTCCACCATTGATTCAATTTTGGGAGTTATGTAACAAGGGTCGAGATCTTAAATATGAGGGTAATGGGCCCATCTGTTAACTAATCAACCAATCAAAATAATTATGTCAAAACATCGAAATTACAAGTAGATGAGGAAAAATACCTAAATAGATAAATTACAAGAATAATTAAACATCGAAATACAAGTCCCTATGCATCAAAATGTTATAGAACTCTTGATTCCTGAATTTTTGGCCATAGATTTGCTTATATCGAACAAGAGAAATTTCATAGTACAGTTGAGATGCATTTAGTGAAGATGTATTTTCTTCACTGTCGACACTAGGATACATCAACTTGGTTTCCACCACAACCGATCTAAAATTCTCACATTGACTATGGAGTAATTCAAATTTTTCCTTGATGCGTTGGAATGATCTTCCATTTTGATTCCCATCTAACACAACAAAAATTGTGAAGACCCGGTTCCAGAAATCATCTGAGGGTTGAGATAAGTTAATCCTTAGGTATGGATCATGCTATGTGGTCGTCGACCATGGGCGAGCTATGGAAATATCTTCTCTAATGGTAAAATTTGCATCCATGTTTTGAAGTTTTTAGATTATGAATAAAGAGGTGTATTTATTGAAAAACAATTTGAGAAACAATTTGAGAAGTAAAGAAGTGTATTTGTTGAGAGGAGAGTGATATATATATATATAGATGAAAGACCCAACGGCTAGAAATCTTGGAAACTTAATCAAGTCGTTGGGTAGTAATCATACTGTTGACTAATAACAGGTGATGAACCAAGAGGATAAAGTTTTATTTCGAGCCTCTAACTTACCTCTTTTTAATTTAGTCTATATTAGCAGAAGATCTTCCACAGAATCTTGTGGAGATATTATAGAGATATTTTTTTATATATGTTATATTTTGGATATGCATAATATGTGTGAGAGATAATTGTGGAAGGAATTATCGAGGAGTAGTGATGTTTTAGAAAAAATGACGGCTGAATTGAACAGGTGTGGTCTTCCAGGGGACTTGACGTTTAACCATGCGTCATAAAAGGATATTTATGGTTAATGTAACCACTCTATTAAATGATGAGAAAGCCATAAAATTCCAATTACTCTTAATTCAAATCCAAAAGATGAAAAAAAACCTTTCAAATAATAAAATCAAAGAGATATCAATGGCGCCAACAAATCCAGAAAAATGTAGCGGTTCCAACCAATCAAAAGCAAGGAACTAATGACAAAGGAAGAAATTGAGCAAGAGAATAAGATGAAAAAACAAATGAAAAAATATGTTCATCTCTACATGATGTAACAAGCAGTGAAGCAAATGGATTTGGAGGAACTAGAGAGAGCGAAGAGGATTTTTTTGAAGAAAGAAGCAAAATTACTGGCTGAGAAGAGGAGAGAAGAGGAGAAAGAAGTAGAATTGCAGAAAAATAGAATGACAGGAGAAGAGTCGTTGGATGAACTGTGGCAGGAAATGCATCAAATAATGCAACATGAAAAAGGGGCAAAGAAAAAAGAGTAGAGCAAGAAAGCAAAAGATGTTGATTACCCGCAAGAGGTTTTGTTTGTAAGGATTAAGATGGCTAGGAAAAGAGCAGTGAAGGAGTTGAGAAGAGACATGAAGAGGGTTAGAAGAGGTGCACGAAGTAGAGATGAGAGTTTCAAGGATGCAGTGAAAGAAGAGGATATTGAGGAAGAGTACCAGGCATACACTGCACAAACTGATTCAGATAATCAGTTCATACTCAACGTAGTGACTGACTCTGACACAGATCTGGAATCAGAATCGGAAAAAAAAAATATTTTTTCAATTTCGATACCGATTCCGAGTGATGGACAACAATGGGTAAGACTTCTCGAATTTCCAATTCTTCTGTAAAGGGCTGGTGGATTTTTTGGGTTTTGCTCTAATGGAAATGATGATATTAAGTTTGCAAATGGTAACACAACTTAGTATTTTGTAGAAATACCTATCATCAAAGTACATTGAAGAATTAAAATGAAGAGGGTCCATAACATCAACAAGATTTTGATAGGAAAGATTTTAATTTCGAAAAATCAGGGTAAGAGAGCTTTTTCGTGAAAATACAAAGGAATCTTGTTAGTGTTTGTTGCTCATTTTGCTCAGGTATTATTTTGTTAATGTAATTGGGGGTTTTGTTTTTTTTTTCGGATTTTGGAAGTGTGAAAAATCATTAAAGGAAAAAATACATGGGAAATATGTTGTATGGAATTTATGTTTTGGATTTAGGTTCTAGTTTTATGTTTTTCGAATGCTAATGATGACAGTATGATGTAAGGGCTTACATTCTTTTTCTTTAGTTACTAGATATGAAATGACAGTGTTGCAAAATGACACCCAACGAACATAAAGGTTGTGATATATGTGAACGAAATGATGAAAGCTATATTTATTGTGATTTCTTGTGTATGGTTGGGTATTGATAATGATGGAGACTCAGGTTGTAATCTAGATATATAGTGTTATACGGAAGAAATTGTATTACAAATACTACCTTTCCTTTGGTTTTCATCTAAATTGCAGAAATTGCTTCTCAAGAAAGAATACAATCTTTATTCATTAATGCTGAAATTCTACACCAAAATACTATGTCTGATTCTAGTTAAAGCTATTGTTTCAATACTATGTCATCTGTCAAAGCCATAATAACATGACTCAAGATTGAGTCCTATTCAACCTACATAATTCAACTGACACATAAAACTACTTGGTAGAGGCATATACACACCTAATTTTACTCTACAGTCTGGCAATGAATTCAAATCACAAAGACTAGGAATCTGACTAGGCAAAGGGAATAAATTATGAACATTAGCTTCTCATTAGAGCTTCTGCTTCAATATACAATCAATTGATTCACCCATCTACAAAAAAAATGGTGACATCCTACAAACAAATGGTGTTGGTGCATGAATCAGTTTAATTATCAACTAAACCTACAAATTTCATTTAGCTATTCTCAAAACAGAATACAATGTACTGCAACATCTACAGATTTTCTTAATCACAGTCAACAAACACAAAAACCATAAAACTACTTGGTGGAGGCTTATGCACACCTAATTTTATAGCATAATATGACAATAAATACAAATCAGGATTGCATAGTATTCAACCTATATAATCAACTGACTCATAAAACTACTTGGTGGAGGCATAAAGCATGCTATTGAGATGTTCATAATCACCAAAACATTCTCATAAAAGGATAAAATTTACAGCAATATCATTACAAATAAACCTAACATCTACAACCAAATATTCATCTAAAAAATAGATATATTCATAATCACCATCAGATTTTGCATCATTCACAATCAATATTTTGTAACCTCCAATTTGTAAAATCATTAAACCCCCAAATGTTGAAAAATTACGACTCGGAGAAAAATGAATGAATGACATACCTTTGTTGAAGATAACCCATATTTGCATTTCCAAAATTATGAATCAGTGTCAATACTTCTATAAGAGATCGATTAAACCTAAATCTAGGATTAAATCAATGTTTCACAGAAGAATCGATTGATTCATTGTTGTTGATGAAGTTTTCTGCAGCTGAATCTCAAAGTGGATCTGAGGAATTTTCCGGTGAAATGGCTGGCGGCAGGGATAAAATTTCTCGACTTTTTTTGATGAGTTTTTTGTAGCAATATCTCAACTGATTTTCTATCAACACATTAACTTGTTTTATCTACCTCTCAACTGATTCTTGTTCTAATTTTCAGACATATTAAATGAAAAAGCAAATTTCAATGATTTTGATTTTGTTTTCTTATTTTTGGAAATTAAAATGAAGAGTTATAATGTAAAAAAATGTTGGAGAAAAGAAAGGAAAATGTTGGGATGTTGGGGTTCATCTTGAGCTTGAGTAGAATTGGGGCACAAATAGTAATAATAGAGGGTAATAAAGTAACTTGTTATTTATAAATGGAGGATACGAAGGTAATTGAGTACAACCCTCCCTAAACTCGGTAAGAGATACCAATTATCCCAAATATTTATCACCATTAAAAAGTTTGCAACGATGATACACCGTTGTAAAAAAATTAACTGTTAGCAAAAAGGCTGTTAGAAATTCCCTGATTTCGTATAGTGAAGCTTCGTGAGTTTTGATATGACATCACTTGTCTTCCCTTTCACAATGCAACCAAATACTTGGTTGGAAGAATAAAAAACAATTTATAATTCTATGTACAATAAGTAGCAGACAAATCAATGTTTTGCTTTTCTTTCTCACTAAACCTTCTTCTATACTACCTTTAATTTTATATATATACATGTGCTGTAAAGTTTTTGATAAGGCTGGATTCATGATTTTTGAACATGTAGATGATTTCAGAGAAAAAAAATTAAAGAACCACTATTCTAGAATTCATAGATTCTTAGTTCACCAAAAGCTAAACTTTTAATCAATTTATTTTCTGTTCAGTTCTTACACTCTTTATGTCCACCATAAAAGCTCATTTTAAAAGTCTTATAAAAACGGGCTAAACGTCACAGTTACTATAGTTTCCTTCTCGTACGCCTAGCAATTGCGTCAATTGGCAACTCATCTGGGACAATATTGAGGATGATGTTACTTCTTTATGCATGTCGTTTCTTGCTGGGTTGGTATGACTCATCATTGACAACCGTAATTGTCTCTAACATCTCTGACAGTAAAGAGGGACAATTCTCTTCCAGAAAAGCAAACCCTTCATACTGCATCACCGCTGCATATGAGACACCATATACATAAAGGAAGGCCAATTTCAACCAAACACCTAAGAAACATTTGTTGCTCATCATGTAAAACACTAACATAACTCTCCCGAAAGTTCCTCTCAAACAAACCAAAACTGCATTATCTAATCTAACCAGATAATGTATATCTATGATGAGACCACGACTGTTCGCAACTCATGAGGTAGTGAAAAATGCCCTAAGAAGTACAGAGTTAATGAGTGAGAGGAACCTGAAAAACAACACTCATGGTATAAATCAGGTATACCAACTTATGCATGCCCAACAAACACTAATCTCATTGTAGCCGATATTAGTGTGTAACCACCCTAGTTGTACGACACCAAAACAACTATCCTTGGATATGTTTGTTTAACCACCCTAGCCTTTTTCTTCTTTGTCTAATGATGCATATTAGGCTAGTTTATCATTTAAAGTTGAGGTAGCAGTCGTGGTTGTACTTTTCAAACATCGCAAATGGATTTTCATATCATACAAAATTCCAGGTGAGTATCCTTCGCCATCTTCCGTAAAAGCAAATTTTAGGTTCATCTTCCATCATGCTCCTTATGGTTAATCACATATTGGTACAATTACTAAGCTTGGAATTGGTTACAATTTGTTATTCCAACCTTACTCTACTTATTTCTCCATATCGGTTTCATATATCTAGTTATGGGCATGGTGTTCAATTATACACAACATATAATAACCCGAAAAATATTCTTATACTCGTACATTACTCTAAAAGTGACCAATATGTAGTTATATTTGCTGACATACCTAGTTCAAAATTCAAAATTTGTGGTGGTGTTAACAGCATTACTACATCATATCCAATAGTTACTATAGATTTTCAGGCCAAATGAGGTATAGGCCTGTGAAAATCGAAGGTAGACTCTCTTCTTATTGTTAGGAATGAAAATAAAATGATATAAGTTCTACTGTTACATGTTCCACTACACTAATTAGTATGAAAGAGAGAAAAATATACCAATCCACAATTCAAATCAAGAACCGCTTAGCTTTGCAGCAACTTTTCATTTATTGAAATCAGCAACAAACATTGTTCTGAACCAACATTATGACACAGTGATAAATGAGTTGCTAAGAATATTCTGCTAATTCCAATACCTTGGTGTTTCCACTAAGTTCTGAAGAAAACGAGTTGTAAATTCCTCATTATACATATTCTTGTATTCTTGTTGGAGGAAAGCACACTGGGTTGCATCCCGATGAGAATGGATACTGATAACAGTTGCAATATCGCACCCAATACCGGGTATATAAAATCCAACATAAGTTCACAGTTGAAAACACATCCTAAGAGAAAAAAAAATTATGCTTGGAGATAACAACCGTTAAAATCAACCACATACCAAAAATCGTGGTCTTAATATTCAAAAGACTATTCTTTTTGAAGGAGAACCTGGAGTTCATTTCTAAACTTGAGAAAAGGGTATTAATTTTTTTTCTAGAAAATAGTGTAAATGTTAGATTCTTAAAGTCTACTGTATGCTGAACCTTAATAATGCACGGGTCATACCGAAAATAATTGATTAGATTGAGTATACCTTAGCCATATACGGATGGATCTGCGAGATATAGATTTCCAATGCAATCTTCCCAAGACATCGAGAGAGAAACAACAATGAAGTTAGAGATTTCATAATATCCAAATACCAAAAGTATACATGAGGTCAGATTTATGTCTGCTGAGTTGAGTGAATATACACAACAACATAACTTTGAGACTATTGTGGTAACACATCAATGAATTGGCAACAAATTATACAATTTGAGGATTTTGTTTGAGGCCTGTGGTTCAAAGTTAGGTAAAAGTTCAAATTCTAGAAATTCTGACCCCACTTGAGATATTTAGATTAATAAGGATTTGAGGGTTTTAAAAAAAATTATATGCCTTTTGTCGCACGCGAAACGGGAAGGTGATCAATACCTAATAAAAAATATTAAAAAATACTTAAGACGTTATTTCCAAACCCTATTTTCTATTTCTTTTCCTCTCTCTCCTCTCTTCTACCCACAGCTTTTTCTCTATTCTCTCTGTTTTTTCTTCCTTACCTCTTTTCTTTTTATAAACCCTAATGTCAGTTTCTCTTCCCCTCGCCTCCTCTAAATAATCCTGATTCCTGAACCTATTTTCTTTATTGGGATTTCCCCATTTTCGATGGAACCCTTACAAACTCTACAAGTTGAAATCTATTCCATGTTAGTTCACCTCTCAAAATCATTTTGTACATCTTTTCTTTTTACTCACTTTGTTGAAATCTATAGGTGTAATCAAGTCCAATTAGTATTTTTCTTTTGTATCTTTTTTATTTTAATGGTTTGAGAAATTGTTGTTAGATTGTTTTAATTCGTGATGTTGTTTTTAAAGACTCAAAAAATATAAAAGAGAAGGTATACTAAAGTATTCATTTTCTGTTGAAAGAAGTGAAAATTATAAAAAATAGTATTGGATTTTGATGAATTAAGACTGCATTCATGTAGTTTTGTTATTCTAAAATGTCAGTTATATATGAAGGATAGTTTCCGTTACGTGTAAAGAAATAAAATGAATGAAAAACTAGCTAGAATCTGTCTTTAAGTTTTATGTGGTATATCCTAAAATGGATTTGTAGAACTTAAAAGTAATGCTCATCTGTGTGACTTCTAGGAAACCCTATTGAGAAGAATTACTAGCTCATTCACCTCCCGTCACGTGCAGCTTTTGGAAGTGGGAAAAGGAATACCAAACAAATGATCTCAAAGCAGTCATCCAGATTGAGCACGTGCTTAAGCTTCTCATCTAAAAGAGTTCTTTTAAATACAGTAGGGCATGAACTGAAGACTAACAAGTTGTTTGTTTGTCTATATTTAACAACAAATTTCTTATGATAATGGGTATACTGAAGTAGTACTGGGATCATGCACATCATCAATAGCTCGACATATTATTTTAGCAACTTTAAAGGTACGTTTTAGGTCTTATGATGTAGTGTTAAATCATTTCATGTGTTGTGAAAACTGTTTTCCCTTATAGATGACTTGAAACTCTCTTTTGGTAGTTAAGTTGTTTAGGTTACTCTCTTCATTTGGGTTTCAAATATTTGTAGATTCAGCAATTTTGATATAAAATGGACACGCCATTATACTACTCCAAATCGACCAATTTGCAATGATGGAAGCAAGGATCGTAGAATATCTAATTTCCCATGAGCTAGGAGCCCAACCCAGGTGAAGCAGCATCTCTTTGTCACCCCATTTTTACCTAGTAGACCAAGAGGAGGAGTTCGAGCATAGCGAGAGGGGCGTCCAGAAGGCTTGGTCAATTAAAATCTATTTAACTCGGAACTGTAGCCAAGTGGCTAAGGCATGAGTCCACTCCTCTTTTTCCTGCTGGCTATTTCCCCACCTCCAAGAAAAGAAAATAGCATAATCTAAGAAAAAGTGAAAGATAAGATTGTTACAGAAGACCAGATATAGGGTCCATGTTAATAGAGCTCTAACGGACAATCAAAGAAAGAAGCCAGCTTAAACCCTGGTCGAAGCGAAGCGCATGCAATGAGGGAAGAGAAAGACCACCAATGCAAGTGGATCGACTTAGGCATCGATTTCGTTCCATCTCCTAGAATTTCAGCAACATTTATGTTCGTTGCAAAAACGGTATCGCATATTTGGAGCAACACTTTATGCAACATATATAAAAGTTGCTTAATTAATTAAAGCAACTTCTAATACGTTGCTGAAATAAGAATTAGTGCCGCGTTTTGCTAAATTCAAGCAACACTTATTTGCGTTGCTAATCAAAGTTGGATTAGAAAAACTACAATTTTCTATTTTAGGAATTTCCAATATTAAAAAGAAAAAAAAATTCCAATATTTAATATACCTACATATAAAACTCTCATATAATTCAAGTACATCACCACACACAAAGAAAATATGACATGCTTTTTTCATCATACACTCCTAATCTATGAAATTCTGGAATTTTACAAGTATAAACATTCACAGTAAACCATACGGTCCATACCAACAAAGCTAAGGGAGTGAAACCAGAAAACACTACATTCATGAGAGTAACAAATATGTGCTTAGGAGAAGATAGTGGTTTTTGGATTCACTCCACCAAATCAGAAGATAGTGTGCTTAGGATCAGTTGCCGAAAACTCCACCAAATCAGAAGATAGTGTTTAACTATTTTTTGTTGAAGATCAGTTGCAGGCAATTGTATCCTTCTCGTAGCAGTTAGAACCCCCAATACAAGAACCTCATGCCACCTTCTTTCCAAACTCGCCACATTATTGCATGGTGTTTCATTCCTTGCATACTGAGGATCAGTTGATCCCCAACACACCTATATCCACCATTCCTTCAAAACACAATAAAACTCGACCATTAAATACTTCGTAAATATAAACATAATAGAATAAGGCACTACACAGATGCCCTGAGCAAAGATAAGACCAAGGGAAAATATTTCAGTGAAATATTACCTCACTCATTGTAACTCAGCTGTTATATCTTTTAACCAAATCCTCTCAATTTCCCAGAGCCCACTCACTACAAAAGGGAGCAAATTAACATAAAGACGTAATGTTGGTTCCAATTTTTTGACTGAAACAACTCTCAAAATAGTATAATTGTTTCTCTATCCTAGCTCTTATAGACATCATTAAAGAAGGTAAATCACACAAACATGTCTTCAACAAGATGAATTCCCAAAATCTACTCAAAATTTGTATCCCAGAATTTTCAGCTAGGGAGTAAGATTAAAAGGCAATATTATCACAACACTCACTATTCAACAACCATTTACTTGTCAGGGAAGTGCTGCTAACTACAAAACAAAATAATTTACGTAAACAATCAATTGGATTACCTTGTGCAGTATATTTGATTATGAGGAAGCATAAGTTTATGAACTTTTATAGAATTCTGAAGGTACTAGGTGCATCACTTGGCCCTACAAGGATGAAATAGTTCATTAGAAAAGAAAGAGAACTCCAAACGGCTATCAAATGAGAACTTCTTCGTATTAATTACATCAAAATATACGAGAGAAAAAGACATAACATGCAAGTATGAGCAGCAGTTGCACCAGTATTAAGTCAAAAGAATAACAAGGTCAGCATAGATATCAAATTATTGGTTAAAACTTAACGAGAAAATTGTGCAAACACCTACATTCACTTAAGCATGTAAAGAAAGTAAGTCACTATGTTTTCTCTCTCCAACACTTTAGCTTGATCAAGATCCCTCTTCAACAATGTTACAAACTATGAAAACTAATGTGCTCTCGTGACATCGGACCTGGGTCGTCCCTTCTGAAATATCAGAGGTAGACTTCCAAGGTCTACTGTCGGCGTGAAAATATGTCAACTATTTAAGCATGAAAAGTTGCATCTATTGCAGACCAAATCCAGCTGCCATGGAAACTTGAGATAACAACTCAATTCTCACCAAAACATCACTAATTAACAAAATTAATTCTATATCAATTTACCATAAATACCGCAAATAATTGCTCACCAGGCCATGGAGAGGTGTATGCCAACACACGCATACCTTCATCCCATCTGCAGCACATCATTTGGAGTGACAACACAAAACAAAGAAGCAATGCATTTGCATCCTCATCTTAGTGGATGAAGTTCATTTAAGGCACCCTAACAAATACACTAGCTATCATTAAAAACTAATAAAGTTCGACCGTTTTAGTCGGACATTGCACACGATGAATCGAAATAAACTAACTCGCGACAAGATGAAACTCTACCAGAAATCTAAAACCACCTCAATTTTCAGTTTCAGTATCATTCAGAAGTTATACCTAACTGGTGAAGCAAACTACGTAACTAAATTTTGAGGGTACTAGAATTACCGCAACTTCCAGTTTTCAATTCCATCCAAGTTTTATGTGAGTAGCGAAACAAACTAAACTGAGAGCTTACTAGAAGATAAAACAAAAAGATAAGACCACTCTCTAAGAGAGCCTGCGATATGCTTCTCAAATAGAATCTAAACTACATAAGGAAAAACCTATACAGCTAAACCAAATCCATCCTGAAACAAGAAAAATAACCAAATCCAATTGAAAATCTAGAACCCAGTATGTCCCTTCCTACTCCAATTGGCCAACTCCGTGAAGTCTTTTAGTCCTAAAGTAAGAAATAAATAAAAGCATACATTCTGTAGATGAATCAAAAGACGAAGGTAGAAAACTAAGCCGAAAATAAAATACTTGCCAAAGTTGTGGCACATAGGATATCTTTACAAAATTTGCAGGGAAAAAACATTAGCAGGGTCAATTAGGAAGAAGAACAATAGCCTTATCAATCACAAAAGAGATCAATGAAAGATTTCTTGCAGTACACATATCTTATGATAACTCATTAGTTGATATAATAAGACTGCAAAAGTTGAGCAAAAATCAGATATTTTTCGACAAGATTATTACTTCACCAAAATTAAATTAGACTTTACATGATAAAAGGTATACCTTACCTAGAATTCCAGATGGTTAGCATATAAAACATCGAACCATAAGAAATCTGCGATGAAAAATGTATCTTCAGTAAACTCACCATGCAGGTAAGATAATGGATAAACAAAGAGGAAGCGGTAATTGCACCAATTAAAACAAACAAAAACAGAGAGAAATATGTCATGTAAAGCTTTTTCTGGATATGACCTTGACATGGAAAGCTCACTCATGCACATTGTAAAAACCTGAAAGAAAATAATCTAACAGATTTAGTTGGTTAAAAACTATTCGGTATGCAATTAACCAGAAGAGAAATGAGGCCATAAAAATAGATATTGAACAACCTAGAAATTTTATCCAAGAATTAATCTCCACTACATAACTGAAACTTGTAACATAGAAACACACAGATTTTGCAGTAGATTGAAGTTAGGATACGCTAACATCCCAAATCAAATATAGATATTAACAAAATCAGACTTTAGCGAGAAGCAGTCAACCTTAAAGTATAGCCATATAAGATTCCAGAACCCAGATCTTTCGCATGAAAAACCTTGCAGTATGAAATTATATCATTAATACTAGAATTAAGAGACAATAGATATATACGAAGAGTATGAATAAGCGGAATGTTTATATAATATTCCAAGACTTAAGAGTTTTTAACAAAGGGATACAAAAACTCACAAGCATGAACGTGAGTATAGGACACATGGTTTACATCGACACCTAGAAACACAGCAGAACCTAACAATATGATGATTAAACAATCTTGATGCATACAATAAACTATTCTGTAAGCACCAACCACATAAATCTAACGTTTATGAAGATAGATGTGTTTCAATAAAAACCTTTGTCCTACGATCTGCAGAGCCGGTACAAAACCACAAACTGCTAGATGTGGTCAACCGCAGTAGATCTCCTCACCACCCCAAATGGCCACTTATGACCTACAAAACTTAAAACAAATAATATCATAGTTAGTAACAGTTCCATTATACAAATACTGCTAAGTGAAGTTCTATGAAATTATCTCACCAAATTAGGGCTTCTAAGGGCAACTCCAACAAGGCGACTATACCAAAGAGTAAAAACTAAAAAAAATTGGTTATTTTTTCATTTTTTCCACAACGGTTTCGCGAGTAAATATGATCGCACGTCCAGTGAAAAGAGCGTTTGTTTGAAAACGTTGTTGTAGAAGAACGTTAGTCGACACGGACGTTGCTCTAGTGGGACGTATGTTGTTTGACGCACATTTGGATGAGCGTTTCATCAGAGGCACTTATAAATGAACGTTTGTATTCTGTAGCTTCCTTAATACTAACTAGACGCTCTCTAACCAACGCTCTCTAATACTAACTAGACGCTCTCTAACTCTATAACTAAACGCTCACTAACTCGTAAGCACTAAGCACTAACTAAAGCACTAAATGCTCAACCCCTAAGCACTAAACGCTCAACCCCTAAGCACTAAGCACTAACTCCTAACTAAACGCTCACTAACTCCTAAGCACTAAGCACTAACTAAAGCACTAAACGCTCAACTTCTAAGCACTAAACGCTCACTAACTAAGCAAATGTGCACTGAACGCTTACTAACTCTCTAACTAAACGCTCACTAATTCTCTAACTAAACGCTCACTATAAATGGACGTCTTCTTAAATGGACGTTTGATATATAGGCGTTTTCTTAAATGGACGTTCAACCAGACGTTTTTCTTAGCTTGTGTTTGTTCTACCAGCGTTCTCCTAGTGAAGCGTTACATCATACGCTACTCTTCCAAAGCGTCTCACCTAACGCTTCTCTAACAAGACGTCCGTGTTTCAGAACGCTTCTTTAACATAGCGTTTTGGGTAAACGCTCTTCTATGAGAGCGTGTGACTATACTTTTAGTCGCGAGCAAAGATCCTCTGGTACTGTAGATATACTCTGGTAAATACCATTTTCAATCGTGCGTTGCGGCTGGATTTGGGCGAGAGAAGAGTAAATTTGATCTTTACTCTTTGGTACCCTCGCCCACTGCGGTTGCTCTAAGTAACAAAAGATCATTCGGCATTAGGAAACTAAACCTAAACACAAGTCCACCAAATACCCACAAACTAAACCAAACCCTAGATTCTCAAAACATGAATCAAACATCAAATTAACAAAACTACAAAACAATCACAGCAAATCAACAAATCATACAAATCAGAGTAAAAAAGCCCTAGACAGAAACCCAAATTTCATAATCGATTGAAAAACTTAAAATCGAGTAAAAGAATTTTCCAAATTGAAAAACCTTAGTTTATAATCGAGTTAAAAAACCCAAATAAGAACAAAAATTAAACATCTACAACAACAATGAAGAGAAACAAAGTTAGGGTTCGTGAAACTATACCTTTTCAAAGTTCCAGTACAGTCTTATTCTTATTCGTTAATTCTTCATTTGCTTGAGATATAGTGAAGGAAAAAATCTGGAATAAAAAAGAGTATAGAAAAAGACCATTTTTTAAGTCAAAATCTAACAAATTAAGTTAAGGTTTATACCTCAACTGTTGGCTAGTAGATTTTTGGTATGGGTTTTGATAGAATATAAGGATTTACAGCTGTTGGTTAGTAGATTTCTAACACATTTAAGAGTTCTTCTCATTGAGAAAATAGGTGTTTTTCTGAAAGAGAGTCGCGGTATAGAATGTAAAGGGATTCTGTCCGAAGAGAGAAGTAAATTAATTTATTTTGGGTATTAAATGAAAAATAAAAATTTATTAAATAAATAGAGAAAATATCTCCAATGATTTGTTTTGGGAGGAAATTTTAGATTTGCGGAGGGGGGAGGGAATTTGATTTTTTAGGTAAATTTGAGAGGGAGAAATTCGTGGGTAAACAACTTCAAAACTTTTAAAAAGAAATTTTAGTTAAAAGAAAAATCAGAAAACCCCTAAATGATAATCAATCTTAAACAACCTTGCCTACAAATATGCCATAGTTTGCAACATATATAGATGTTGGAAATACGTTACTTAATTATTATAAGATAATACATAATTAAAGCAACGAATTTACTTATGTGCAACTTATATTTCTGTGCGCACTAAACAACATTTATATAAATTGCAAAACCAAAAAAATAAATGTGGTAAATTTCCTGATGGCGTAGTGTTAAGCCAGTGAGGAGAG
This sequence comes from Papaver californicum, assembly GCA_023531435.1. Lineage (NCBI taxonomy): Eukaryota > Viridiplantae > Streptophyta > Magnoliopsida > Ranunculales > Papaveraceae > Papaver > Papaver californicum. The sequence continues at coordinate 23,218 of JAJJMC010007730.1, forward strand.
CTCAAAAGATTAAAGGCAGACTACTGAACAATATAGTTATTCCAATCATTCTATTATGTCTCACAATCTTAGGGACTCCCATGGTTACTGGAGATGGAATTATGTCTCCAGGCATCTCAGGTGAGGTAAGTTACTCTAACTTCAGTCAAATACTCATACAGGTAAGTTTGAAAATTTCTTAAAAATGCTGCCGGATGTTAGAGCAACATTATTCATTCTGCAAATCCGACTTTATCCTAAGCAAGTTCTGATTTTTAAGTGACCTCATTCTTTACCAACCAATTGTGAATGGAATGTCAAGCAAGGAGCAAGGATTGGGGTAAGTCAGTTTTGATCCCCAGGTCGATTCATTGGCGACCGAAGTCTGATGTATAAAAATTACTATGAATGCAAGTGTGATTCATTTGCATACATAGTAACAGTATATATGTATATATCCTTTGCGTATATGCAGTTTTCCTATGACTAGCTTAGCTATGTTTTATTCAAGTTTCGATACCATTGTGAAACATTATTAACAGTAAACCCAATAAAAAAGAATTGCAGAGACTTTAGTATGGTAACTGTATTTAAGTTTCGTAATAAACATTGCAACAAATTGAGCCCGTACAATGCACGGGCATACCACTAGTTTGTGTAATAATTGTGTGAAAAAATGTATCATGGAAATTCCCACTCTCCTGCAAAGTAGGCTGTTGCTTATTGTGGGAAAAAAAATTGTATCAAAAATAGCTCAAAATGGTGGAGCACATGAAACAGGAAATTAGACCTCTTACTGTGTCACAGTATGTGGAGGTGCACAATTGATAAACAATAAACTGAAAGAAATGCAAAAAAAAAAAAAAACTCTGAATCTATGTTCACTGGATGTTATTGTGTTGGAGGTTAAAGCCATCGCTGGGTTTCGTGCTTGTGATATCTGGTCCCGTAAAACACCACACATAACAAACAACAAATACACATAGCAGCAGTTGTTCTCTTGAGCCTCCGTGTGATTCAGACTAAGGCTAGAAAATTGATTCCTTATCAAGTGTTATAATATTCAAGGAATCAGAATTGATATGTTTTCTCCGGTCTGCACTAATAAAAATGTTAAAACTTATAATCATCTGCACATGATCATTTCCCTGTCTTCATCCATCTGAACATACAACAAATTCCATTTTACTTTGTCAACAATGAATCGAAAATGCCTAAGGATACAAAGATCATATGTACAGGTCCACATATTCCCTTGCAGTCTAACAACACATTCATGGGTCAAGTGCATAATTCTTTTCTTATAAAACTCTATGTTAGCATCAACACCTTCGAGTTTTAGTACATCTTTGTCAATTTTCAACCATTGTGATAAAAACTGCATTTGTCCAAACTTCTTGAATTATAGGGCTCTTACCTTTTCCAAGATTTAGTACATCTTCAATAGACATAGGATTCAAAAAAGCAAAAACGTTTAGCTGATAATCATGTCATAAACTTTTTATACATGTATACTTATCTATGTGCATGTATGACCAAAACAAATGTCATAATCTGTATCTAAGTTTAGGATATTTAATTACTCAGTTTTTACATAAGACTGACAGTGTTAAAAAATTTTGGAGAGTAGTCAACTAATGCCACGTCTCATATACCGACCATTGCTTGTGAACAATCCTTCCCAAGCAAATGAAAACCTATTCTGATAACGTTGTTGTTAATCACTGTACCGCATGTCCATCAATTATTGTGGGATTTCAAAATTCGCATAGACACTAAGAACATTTCTCAGATGCGATAAAAGGATTCAAAGTTGAGGAACCTATACCTTGAAGAACTTGCATGATGTGGAATAACCATCTTTGATGCTAGAGGAAACTACTATGGAACACGACTGAATAGACTGCTGGCAAGAGACGTAACTAATGAAGAAACTAAAGGTTTTAGCAGATGGGAACAAAGTTATATGTGGATAATGTCATTTTTGTGGAGCTAGTGGAGCAAATACCAATGCCAGCACTGCATACCTTAGTAATGTTGGATGGGAATTATAAAACCTCATCTAGAGTGTAACGTCTATGTAAAACAAAGACACCAGGCAAATTTCACATTACAAAGAAAAAGAAAACCTGTAAATGTTGTTTTTCTGCAGGGATCTATTGTTAAGATTGACCCAAAATCTACAGTAAAGCTGGAGAAATCCAGATTCCGTTAAATCGAGTTGAGACTATTCCATACTTCTATATGAAACATTGCAGCCTTGATCAGGCCTTAAAGTTTGTTGGTCGAGTTAGTGGGTACGTTGAGGTTACATATTAACGTTAAGATTTTATTTTAAAAACAAAGGCATATTACATTTGATCCTTCAAAAAACCAAATAACCCTCGAAGTAAATACAGGGTATATATACAAACTCAAACCAACACAACTTATCTTTGTGACCCTTCCAGGAAAAAATTAAAATTTATTAAAATAAAACTCTTGGTCAAATGAATTTAAATTCGATTGGCATATTGAAACCGGTACATATCTTTTAGATGGATGGTGTCCTGTTGTTTATGGAGAAAATGAATGTAGAGGTTAAATTGGGAAAGTGGGGTGAGCAGATGAATGTTCGTCTAATCCTTAAACATTTATACTGTAGAAGTACTTTTGAAGTTCGAGAGATCAAAATAAGAGAAAAATTGGCCTAAACCAAGATATGGCCGTTCCAATTTTGTTTCAGTCACAAAGGAGAAGGAGAAGGGTTGGTCTTAGGGAGGGAAGCGAGAGAAAGGTTGAGGTCAGAGTATCTAACTCTATGGGGTGTGATAGGCATGAATAGATATGAACAACTCTCTGTGTGTGAATGAGAAGATTGTATGACAATCCAGTTTTTCGACTTGTGTTCTCTCTTTTTTCAATAGATGGGTAATCTATTTATAATAGTTATTATGGAGTAGTGATGGAGTGGAGAAGGTGGAGGATGTGCTAGTAACCGTTTCCCACCTTGTTTGAGGATGAATCGACGGTTGCACAACCCACTACTCCTCTACTCAAATGTTAATCGAACTTTCTAGAGATTTTCTCTTTAGTGGGTGCACTGTTGCACCACGTGCCGTAGACCGTCAGACCAATACTCTAGTGAATATCCCCCCATTTGTGACATTTTTGATGTCCCATATGATTTTTAATAGAAAATATTACTTAGTATAAAGTTGAGGTTGACTTGCTTAGTCAAGTTGACTTATGACTTATCATGCCTGGCTAGACATGAATAATGAATCTTGATAAGCCTGACGAGACTAGTGAGGCTTGTAAGGAGAAAGTAGACTGAAAATAAATATATATTTATTTAAGCCTCATGTCAAGATTCTGAGATGCTCAAGTGAGCAGTGAGAGTTCGAATATGTCAACCAGTATCGTCATCTGAAATGAATAGGTGATGCCGGATGCTGGCATTGAGTAGGTCCAACACCGGCTTTCACGTCATCAGTGAAAGATGATGGATGGTCGTGAAAGAGTGAGGAAGAAAGTATTTGTTGAATTTCGTCGTCAGGAAATTCATATATAAGACCCTTTAGAAAAAACGATGTAGACTCTTCATACGATGCCCGTTTGATGCCCTTTAGAAAAAACGATGTAGACCGTCAGACCAATACTCTAGTGAATATCCCCCCAATTCGGGATCGAAAAATCGTCATCTATTTTCCTATGCGAAAAGATTTAGGTTTGGAGCTCATTTTGGCAGTCAAACGGATCAAACAGAAACCTTTCAGGAATATTTTAGGCAAAATTGTGACAGTTTTCAGCTTGTACCTCGTCTAGTGTTTAGGCCATATCTCCTAGATCGTTGCTCGGAATAAGATGCCTTTTTAGTATGTTTTAGCAGAGACTTGCACGAACAACTTTCATACGAGAGGCCTGAAGTATGTATAGCATGCTGAGTGCAGAAACATGTGCAGCATGCTAGGTATGAAAATATGTGTTACCGGCCATGTATGGAAATATGTACGAGAGGCCATGTGTATATGTGTGAGGCCATGTATGAAAATACATATGTGAGGCTATGTATATAGGTGAGAGTCCAAGTATATATATATGTGAACCCAAGTATGGCCTTGATGGACAAGGTGAGAGGTCACGTATGTCTTGGACGGACAAGGTGGGAGCTATACTTGGACGGACAAGTAATGAGTCCATGCTTGGACGGACAAGGAAGGCCTACTTAGACGGACAAGTAATGAGTCCAATCTTGGAAGGACAAGGGAGGCCTACTTGGATGGACAAGTAATGAGTCCAATCTTGGAAGGACAAGGGAGGCCTACTTGGACGGACAAGTAACGAGTCCATGCTTGGACGGACAAGGGAGGCCTACTTGGATGGACAAGTGAAGTTGGTCACGTATGGACTGACAAGCAAGAGAGGAGGCTTGGTGTGGTCATCCAAGAGACCTATTTGCAACGCTTATAGGCATTGCAAACTCAATTTTGAGTCGGTCTCTTTTCCGAGCTAAGGTTGGAAGGTTTCGCTAGCTGTTTGAGATACTTATAAGCGTTGCGAACATAATTTTAGTGTCTCCTAAGCCTAGAATTGAATTCTTTTACATGCCATTCACGTGAGTTACTTCCTTAAGCAAGAATTGACGTGGCCAAGGCTAGATTTAGCTAGTAGAAGCTATTTTTTGTACTTTAGCATAATTTTTGATTTGGTATCTAAGCACAACTATGGTACTTTAGTCGAGTAAATTCATATGTAACTTGCTACATACTTTTATACAAAGTTGTATAGGCATTTTCAGTAAGTCAATATCATTCGGTTGAGCATGAATGTCGACATAAGGTAATTTTTGGGAATTTAGTTGTGGAATATAACACCAAAGAACACTCAAATTGCTTTATACTAGTGGGCAATCCATCTAGGAGCTTGAGATTTGTTATGTAAAATTATAGAATATCTGGGAATATTATAATGAGCACCAGTGTTATTCTAATAATTTTGTACAGGGACGAATGTTGATTCATCTAGTGAATTTGATCGTATATGTAATAATATGATGAGGTGATACATTCATGTGATTACGTACATACAGAGAGAGACAAGGATAAGCACCTGTTTTAAAATTATTTGCAGAATTACGAAGTTCAATATTTCTGAGACCCGTGTTAGAAACATTATCTTTACTATTTTACCCCTGACAAAAACCCACCATATACACCTGTATACGAATTGAAATTCTCGAGCGACCCTCTTTCTTTAACAAAATGTAAGTCAATAAGTACCTTTTACAGTGTAGTGGAAGAACACAATAAAAAAAATCAACAAAATCGACTATTTTCAAAGATGTAGAAGATTAAGAATTTCAATTGAAGAATCTAATCAATTACAAATTACCGAAAATTAAAGAATCAGTGGGAAGAAAAAGATACTGACCGAACAAGGAAAAAGAAGGAAGAAAGAAATTGAGATACCTGGTAAGATGAATACACAATAATCTTTGTTTAGCAATATTGTTTATATTGGATTTTGTCTCAAAATTTCCAGAAATGACTTTCATGGACTTCCAAATAAATAAATACACATCAAGAAAGAAAAAAAGAATAAAATACCATGATTATAAGAATCAAAAATTTGAGACTGTGTCATAGTCAAAATAAATTGAGTGTGTAGTAGCCAAATTCCTGAAAAATAAATTGGATTACAAATCGATTAACATGGTGGTGTTGTACTATTTGGTAAATCAAAGATCTACAAATGACAATTAATTAGAGAAATGAAAAGATCTAAACAAAAACAAAAAAATATTGAAAAAATTGAATCTGATTTGAAGTAAGTATACTTCAAAATCCATTTCCCAAGATGAAATTTGCTGATACTAATTGAGGTTTTCAAGGGGAAATAACTTACGGATTTTTTAATTTTGATCTCAACTACTCTTATCTATTGACTTTCTGAAAGTTGTCTAGCCAATTTCTTATATTCTTCTTCTGTTTCTACCTTCTCAACCACTTCTGTAAATTAGACAAAGATTAATGGTCAAATCACAAAATAACATCCCTGAAAATACTCACACAAAATAAAATTCATTGCAGATACACAAAAATGAAAATTTCATACCAGGTTGAAGAAGAATAAAATTTCACACAAAATCTAGAAAATAAGTATAAGGAAATGATACTTAAAATATGTTAATTATGTACTTATCAAATTCCCCTACACTTGCCTTTTGCTAGTCCTCGAGCAAACTACAAATCTAAACTAATCTAAACTACAAAAACTTCCTTTCGTTGAGGAAACAGTTACACTTAGCATGTGTAACAAGCCTTTAAACCCCTAGGTGTCCCTAGTGGACGAGTTATAGTATCTTGAAGGTTTATTAGAGATTTACCCACAAAACCTACTCCAACTTTCAAAAATTCAAAAATCGTAAGCATCCAAAGAGCTATGAGGACATAAAGTTTCTGCACACTAATAATAAGAAGTTAGATGTATCAAAGAACATTATTCTCAAGCTTAACTCTTGAGTTAGGAGAAAACCACCATATGAAAGAATTCAGGATCGAGAGCGACCGAATGTTTCTGCCTCACCAATAGGGTTTTATGAATTTGACATTCAAAAGACGCACTTTATGGTTCTCATGTGTGCAGGAAGGAATGAAGATAGAAATCCTGCACACGTTGAATGGTGGGAAGGAAAATCCTTTTGAATTATATCTGAATATCCCATAGAAATGTGTGAAATAAAATACATGTTTTCTGATGATCTCTACGAAAGGAAATCAACCACTATGCGAGGATGGGAATGCTCACTCACCTTCTCATCCAATCTACAATCAACACCACTCTCACAGCGTCCCATAGAAACGTCTTCGGCTTCGGCTTCGACTGTAGATGATGAACTCTTGAACTTCGTAGAACTCTGACAATTTCTAACTCTCTTCTGCTCAAATTCTTGTTGCTTTAAACTTCTCTATAAATTTCTTCTTTTTTCCCACGGTCTTAAGAATAAATACAAAAAAATATATACTAAAGAAAAAAAAAAAAATTCTTTTCTTCCCTTTTCTGTTTTTTTCTTCTTTATTTTTTCTTTTTTTGTAAATGTTTTTTTTTTGTTAATACAACAAATATGAAAAACAAATGAAAAGATAACAAAGAAACTAATATGGTCGTGGGATAAGGACTTTACCACTTGAATCTTCACAACTCGTATTGTCTCGGTATCATAAACTTCATAAAAATCCACTTATTTTGAAAAAAATATTTGTTCCTTATATTGTTGCTTTTAAACCTTTGTCTTTAACTTTCCTTCAAATTTGTAACGTTCTGCTTTTTGATGATGATATGTTGTCGAGAGAATGGTGTCAACTGCAAACAAGATTACAAGATAGAGTTAGCAATTCTGATGACACCCTCATGATTTATAGAAATAACACTCAGGAGATCAAAAAGTAGTGCTGAAATTGGTGCGAGGTTAGGTAGCTCCTCATTCTACCTGGAATTTGCACAGATGAAACACTCTAAAATTGAAGGTTTGGTGCCTCACTCAGGTATTGAATGATCAACTTCTCTAATACCTAAACTCTCTACAGGTGGTTTCAGTCCCTTTTTGTCAGCTTTAGCCTCTCAACAACTAAGAAACTCGAATATAGTTCTCTAATACTTCTAAGTTCAGTTATTTCGGTGAGAACTCTGTATGTAAACGTAGCTAGAAGTATACTAAGTGACTCTAAAATATCTAAAAGTTGGAGGTTTTCATGCAAATATGTACAAAAAGTTTCAAAAATTATACCTATAAAAGTAAAGACTAAAAACTCTATATGCTTAATAACTCCCCCATACTTAAAATTTACATTATCCTCAATGTAAATTGAATCATACAATGTAAAATCAAGGTAGGAATCTTATAATACGACATGCAAAAAGTAAACAACTAAGTATAAAAGATAAAGTGAAGGAAACAAATCTGATGGGTTGACTCCCATAAAGCGAATGATACTTGTTTCCCAGCCAACGCCATAACTAATTTCAAACAAAATGATAATGGTACCACCAAGTTAGCTGTCAAGCATAAATATAAAGTCTGAAAAGTTGGGGATCATCCCAATATATGAGTTTTGCTACAAATATGAACCTGTAAACACTAGATTTATTAGTACCAATAAAGCTAAATAAAGTGAATTCAAACTTAAGGTTCAAAAGAGAAAGATTCCTACTTGTAAACTCATTCATAGTAACACAAAGTAAATTAAACTCAAGAAGTGAAAGTAAAGATTGTTGAGATATTTCAACACTTTTTTTGTACCCTAAATCAGGTTCTAAGTCCGCGGAAATAACTTCCATGGTTGTGTTACCTTCATCAACCATTCGAGGATACAATGCATTGACAATGTCAATAAGCATTGGATCATCGGAATTTGCAAATTGAGCTAAACATACATCTAGTGGTTCAATTTCAGCAAAATCAATAGTTTGGACAATATCAATCTCCTCATCATTTATACAGGCATTTAAAAAAGCACTAAATGGATCAGTGAAGCAATCATTCAATGCAACATCAGTTTCAGGAGTAATTGGATCATTATCATCTTCTTCTAGGTGACCGGTAGGAATCTCAGAATTTACATGATTAGAAGGTTTATCAATTTGCACATCTACTGCCTCTGAGTCGTTAAACTCGACAATAGTATCCCCTGTATAAACAGGTTCTTCTAAATCATCATCATCATCTGAATAATTAGTCGAATAATCATCAGTATAATCCTGAGTGGAACAAGATATACCAAATTCAGATGTCATAAAAGTATCTTTATTCCTATAATCATAAGTGCCAAGTTCATCATCATTCTCAAAATACAAAGATTTGTTATTCATACAATTTCATTTATATCACGAGAATCAGAAAAATCAAAAATCGAAGCATTATAAAGAGGATAATCATCTACTTGTTGCAAAGGTTCAGAAAGTCTTGAGCAGATCATTCAGTTGATTTGACAATATTATGACAATACTTTTCAATTGATTTGCCCATGTCATGACTCCACTGTTTACATCATAGATGAGAGTGATGCAGATGGTTCACACTATGATTGATCATCTCTCTCATATTGTGAATTATACGTGTGTGAATAATAATTGGAATTAGTATAATGTGACTAATAACCTGGGTAAGGTTCGTAATAATCATAACCTTCACAAGGTCGGGAATGATCATACCCATGAGAATAATTCCAATCATTATTTACACACTCTTCTCTCCTAGGTTCCTTATAATGAGAAGGTGCATATGCATATTTCCCGAGTGAACTGTTAGATGACTCCTATTTTTCGTCCCTTTTGGAACGATTCCGAAATGCAATAAAAAAAGCCAAATCACCGGGATCCATAATACAAGGCAAAATTTACCTAATAACTCACCTTGGAAAAGCTTTGCGAGAATATCAAATATTTACTTACTTTTCACCGTGAATGATTCCATTGCCGCTCTCCAAACTAAGAATGGTACCTCCCGTACCAGAAGGGCGATGAACCGTTGAAGTCGACTCGGGCCACTGACTCCTGTGTCAGTGTACGAACCCAAGGGGCTGAGACAATATCGTAATTGTCGTTCTTCCATGTGCAGTTTATATTTAATACTACCCTTCCGTAGGGTTTAAAAATAAAAATAAAAATAATGTTCAAAAATAAAAGAAAATTACAAAAACAATTAAAGATATCCTACTACAGTTTTTCTAAATTAAAATAACAAATAAAAACCCTAAAAAGTAAAAATTAAATAAAAATAAACTTTTTGTCTTCTTTTCCGTTCTTTTAGCTTTAACTTTACTCCAAGTCTTTTAATCACCAAAATCTTTGGCTCAATTTCTTTTCGTTTTTGTTCCAAAACCTGTAGCAAAAGAGAAATACCCAAAAAAAAAAAGTAAAATAGAACAAAATAATAAAAATAAAAAAATAAAATCTAACCTAACAACAACTCCCGGCAACGGCGCCAAGAACTTGATGCATCGGCTAACCGACTTTACTCTTGTAAAATAGCAAATCTAGCTACTAATACACGGAAGATATTTCGTTTAAGAATCGAAGAAAAGAATTTTCATCATCACAATCATGATCATCTCCATCAACATCTCTGATAATCAGAAGCTCCTCTATGACAGGCTCGAGTTCATCCCTTCTTATGTTTCTTAATATGAAACTCATCTTCTTGTCCATCAACAGCTTCACTTCTCAAATCATCACTATCAGGAATCGAACCATCAAATCATCAGCCATTGCTCCACACTGCAGACTCAATGGAAGCTTCATTATTAACTCAACTACCACCACAGATTCATCAACTTCGACTGCGTCTCTGCCACTAACCTCAACTTTGCTCGATCAATGGATTAACTCAAAACCACCATTAATGGCATCTTTTTAACCCTAACTGAAATTCCAATTTTAGCCGAAAATCAATACGGGGAAGAAGATGGTGGCCCATAGAGAACTAGTTGGTGCCTTTATAAGAATTTAAATAGTTGGCAGTCCTTATCAATAACTCTCGTACCTTTAACATTTGAGTCTCATCTTCCCCTGAGTTCCACTAGGTCTGTAGCAATTCTTCTTTGTAAAGCTCAATTTCACTTCTTTTAGAGATGTAACCTAATAAAACACATAAACTACAAAAGTAATAATAACACACAGTAATTCACACAAAATCTAGCAAATAAGTATATGAAAATGATTCTTAAAAAATCTAAATTATGCACTTATCACATGGATGCCAATATTATTATCGTCAAGACTCTCAAATCATCCGGGATCACTCAACAAGAGGCTACGATTCGCGAACAACAGTCAGAGACCCTGACGGGACGATCATAAATGTTTATGGGCACATCAGCTCACAGTCGCGGCGAGAGCTACTCAAGAGGACACCAAATTTCATATCCTCAATGAGAAACTAAATTATGATATGATCATGGGATGCACATGTTTTCAATGATCAGCAGCTCACCTGACATCCCCACTGTCTATTCCACCCCGAGTACAAGACCCTCCTCCCGAAGACATGGATAGCGTTAATGAGCACTCACCCCTGTACCTAAAGGAATATCATCTTCTCAAAGCCATGAATCAAACATCATATGAGAGTGCATCATTTTATGTTAATAGGTACCGTACTCAAGTATCTCTTACTCAATTTGCTTCCTTATATTTGAGTCTTCCTTATTTATCGCAAGACTGGGGACTAGACGTACTAAAAAGGTCGATCGTGCTTTAGCCAAGCATTATGAATGGATTCCTACTCCATCTCATTACTTTAACAGATAGGTAGAAGCCAACTCCATCCTTTATGAACCACCATTCTCAAAGATATTTTCTCTCGTATATGATACAAGAGATACCAAAGAAAAAGTTTATCCCTACGAACAAAAGATCTATAGAGCAGAGCAATCAATCATAATATTTTCTAGGCAGAATATTTAGTCACAATGCATCAACTCTCCACGCTCCCCCAACTGGGAATAACCGTACAAAATTTCCAAGGCCACTATCAGCGGTTATTACAAGTTGATTATCACAGAGGATGAGCCTATTGAAGCGGTTACTCACGACAAATGGCTTAAATCTTTTAATGCATGAACACTCTGTTGTTATATTTCACTATCTCCTTATTTTTATGTAGTATATATAATTCCTCCAAAATTCCTATAGGTATCCCTACATGCATCCTTATGATTTTAATTTCATCAATCAAGTATAAATGTCATTGTCTTAGAAAGAGAATATTATTTTATGGATCGCTTACTAAAACGCATTGAAAAAAAGGCTCAAATCCCCTGAAATACACAAAAGTTCAAATTCAAAAATCATTCGAAGACTAGCTCAATACCCTTGGAAATATACTTTTCACATCCTAAACCTCAAACCTCTAGACGATATTTCAACTTTGGTTCTGGGTTCTACAACCTTGTTCGGGCTAGGGATTTACATGCATGATAGAGTCCTATCAGAGGACGAGGTCGATACTTATACCAAATTAATCAATTGTCACAGTCCTGTGACACCACTGAATTGCATCGCCGTATGGAACATCGTGTTTGGTGGACGCATCAAGGAAAGATCACCCCATGATTCTAAATTGGAAGATAAATGATATCAATATCACAATTCCTGGTAATGTCCATTTCCTCATCAACTATTTCATCTTTATTTCTCAAGTCATCTCTCCCTAAAAGTAGAGAGATTACGGGCACATTAGGTCAAGACATCTCAAACACAATTTTTTTGAGTACAGATCATAAAACCCACTACGCATACTTTTAAATAACATATATATCTATTACAAATCAATACTTGAGGAATTATTTGGTCTGAGGTCATTACAAGACGTTTCACAAACATCGCGTTTGAAGCAGTTTTACGCTGCCTCCTGGAAACTCTGAAGCTGGCAAATATTGTTCAAGAATTTAGCACCAGTCCTATACAAAAAGTTTTGTATGGATGTCTACTATAACATAGTGAAAGGGAATATTAATCAAAAAAATAGGTTAAGAGTTATGGACAAAATGGTGAGCGATGTTACGTCTGAAAATTGTCAGAATTTTTCCTAGATACTTCCTAAATTTTTCTTCTAGGTCGTTTTTACGCCCCAGAAGAGCTCAAAACCTGTATTTTTTAAATACTTGACGTAGGAAATTCTTTTCTAATATATATAGAAGGGTCAACCATCAAAAACAGACGTCGTATGAAGATTCAACGACGTTTTTTCCAAGCACTATACTACTGAAATTTTTATGATGGAAATTGATAAAATCTTTCACAAGTTCATATATATGGATATATTTATTCAGTTATCTCAAGACATGAACACGCTAACGCAAGATCATGACAATAAAAAGTGCTAGAGAAAAACTATGTCTCCATCATAACGACCGTACTAAGCATAAAATTGTTTAACTAAGAAAAGAAAAACATCTGTGAAACATAAAGTTTGAAGGAAAAATTATGGCCAAATAAATATGTTGAGTTTAATCAGAAGACTAGGATCTTAATCGGAGTCGTATTCGTATTTGTGGTTGCCCTCTTCATCAGATTCGTGTTCTTCTTATTCTTGGTCTTCTTCGGAATCTTCCTCAGAGTCCTTTATTTCAAAATCTTCTTTTGGATCTTCATTAGGATATTCCTATGAGTCTTCTTTTGGATCTTCATCATCTACAGGGTCAAAAGAACCCATCTGCATGTCGTGATAAGTATCCTCAGCACATTCAAGTTCAAAATTAGCCTGAACTAATTGCTTCAGTCTCATGTTTGGATAGAATGGCTCGGGTTCATGTCTTATAGGCTCCTGGTTAGAAAAGTACTCATCTGCATCAGAATCTGAGGACATGCCATCACCAAGAATACTTTGTTCTTGTCGCTCTGTCTGCGCAATCCTCGCATTCATCCGGTAATGTTGCTTCTGCTGATAGACCCGGAGTTCTTCGCCATCGACCTTCTTCTTATCCAATTCTTCTTGGCGCCTAGATTCCTCGGAATTAATCACAAATGCAAGTTCAAAAGCACACTTACGTGCTGCTCTCATGTCACTGAGAGGCGTGCTCTGTTCGATACTTATAACTTTGCCCAGGAACTATTAGTTTTGGATTGAAATTTTCCAGGAGAAGTTACCTTCACTCTTTTTCTTCTACGATTTTTTTTTTCACTAGAGGAGTCAGAATCATGGTTTTGGTCAGGAACTGCCATGATCTATTCAAACATGAACTACAAGACGATGATTACAATATCGATAAGCAAAAGAAGCGCAAAATAAAAGAGACTTACCAGCCTTAGCTTACATGGTTAAGTTTGCTGGTAATGTTCTTCGCCTCGGAAGAACATTAATGGAGTTAGGGTTTGCTTAAAATAAAATGATGGTATTCTCAATATTATCAAGATATGTATGCGTATGTATATATACATATGGCATATAAATAAAACTAGGAAACCCTAGTTTACCCTAGTCAAACAACATTCACCTCACAAATCAAGGATGTTGCTTCTTCTCACAATATTGATGGCAGAGGATCACGTCGTTGACTATGGAAAAGGGGCGGAGAAGACGTGAGCATATACTCACGTAAAAAAATAAATAAACCTCGGTCTTACCTGACCTTGACCACCATATGTTTAGAGTCGGAGTTAAGTTGCTAGCTAGCGCTGAAGAAGTTTGGTAGTGGAGACGGAGCTGCTACTATCAAAGTCGTTTGTGCTTACCAAGCTGGATGGTGGAGAAGCCGCTGACAAAAGAAACCCTCACTCCTGATGGGTAAAAGGGAGCAGACAGGGAAAGGAATAATCACTCCTTGCAAATTGATGGAACGAAGATATATACAGGAAATTTTCCCTTTGGGTCAATTTCGGTTGGGCTAAGGCCAATCAAGCCATATTCCAGGCAGTGTCCGCAACTATTACTTCTCCATGCCAACGATCATGACACGAACGCTAGCATTTATTAACCCCGAGTAGGGTTAATGCTAAGAGGAGCATATCTCGGTCCCAGAAAAAAAAAACAGAACCTAAGTACATCTTCTTCTATTCTTGAATTTCGATTTTATATAATATTTAGAAGCATATGTCAATATCGAGTGCTTACTGCGAAACATCATTGTTTATCATTAAGCAGGGGACTTAATTTTGATGGTGAAAATTTGATTAGGGCTAAAGTTGTAAATCGCCCTCCGCCTAGTAGTAGAAACATAGAAATATCTGCACATATTTCTAAATTTGTATCAAAATAATAAGTATTATACATATAAATTCTGTAAGAAAATTAAGAAATACAGTCTCTATAAATAGCTCCATGGTGTTCTGTGTTGATCCGGTAGCCTCTCTAATTGCATATAATGTTTATGCTATATCGAACCAGTCTCAAGTCACATAACTTCCACGGTTGAATTCCTTGAACTCGTATCGATGGCGCACCAACGATTAAAATGAAAATCAGTCCGCCATTATACGCAAGAAAACGTCATACTTATATAACCCATTATCGAGGACGCACTTTAATTCAATGTCCGGACCTCGAAGAAGCGAAAATAGCCTCAAAGGCTAAGGCCAAAAAAAATGCTAGCATCGCCAGCCTGTAGCGCTAAAAAACTAGCAGCGCCAGCCTATGGCACTCACAATTAACATCATCGGCCTATGGATCTAACAACACTAATTAAGCACCTATGGCGCTAACGACGCCATCCTATGTTGGTACTAACTTTAATGCTAGCGCATACTTTATTCTTGAGAACATTACATTCTTCTTGCGCTCTGTTCTTGGGAACTTTTGTGTTTTGGTCTTAAACACTTCCAAACTTATGCCATGTTACTTTCAAGCTAGTGTATGACTGTTAAATTTTACCATTTTTATTAGACTTGACACTGGTTAGTCTACTTAAACAACTTAGTGAACTGAGAAACTTACCTCACTAATTTAACAGGTGATAGGTGTCAAAAATACATTATTTGATTATCAATTTCTTATATGTTTCTTAGTTATTTCTCTTGTATTTTACGTTTGTTTTGAGTTTTATAGGTACTTTGGAGTCACATGAAGTGAAAGAAGAGAATTAGAAGATCAAGAGATTATTTGGAGATGTTTGGTGTTGGTGGACTCAAAGCTAGCAAGGCTAGAAGCTTGCAAAAGTGTGAAAAACAAGAATTACTAAGGGCACCCCAACTGTTTCCACAAATTACTCATGGAAACGAACTAATTCTTATGGAAGAATGCTAAATACAGGCATAAAATATGATAAGGGCCACCTTTTACCTATCAATAACCCAAAAACTCATAACATTCCTTCACTCCCTTTCAAAGGTGCACACACCTTGTCTCCCACTGGACGGTTAACGAAACCGCGACCTCTGATTGGCTCCGAAATTGTTTATACCTCTACATTTCATGTTTGTTGAAATTAAATATAATCTGCTTTATCTTATGCTCCACATTAAATGGTTACGACCATCCTCTTATGTGTTGGTGGGTCGACGAAACCCTTTGTCCTGATTGGTTGAGATTTGGTTTATTATTCTTACACCATATTTACACTTTTTTTAAGGACCATCAAATTTGTTCGAAAATTTAATTAGGAAAAATTCATAATTTATAATTTGAGTAACTAAATAAAAAATAACCGTTTAGTTTTGTTTTTATTTTATAATTTTGGGATTAAATAGGTAAAAAAGGTAAATAACCAAAATTCGCATAAAATTTCTACGACATATTTAGTTATTTTTTAAAATGTTAAAATATTGTGTCCTATATAAAGAAAACTAACAAGTTGAGGCATATGTTATTTAAGGAATATTCATTTAATATTGTCGGTATTAAAATTATTGAATAAAAATAAAATGTGTATATTAAAAAAACGTATATACTTTTAAAAATAATAAAATTTTACCAATCATGTCCAAGTCTACCATGCCAAACATTTAATGACACACAAACATAAGCAGAAGAATCAATTTTATTCATTTCATCAGAGGTTACATTAAGTTTGTAGAGACCCTCAGTATTATAACCCTTACACCTACATAATCCTTACCCTTGGTGACAACAACTTTCCTAGATTTAAAAACAAGTTTAAGACCCTTATCATCTAAAACACCACAAGAGGCAAGATTTTTGTAGATGTCCGTAACATGAAGAACTTCATTCAATGTGAGAGTCTTGTCAGAAGTGAGCTTTAGCCCAACTTTGCCCTTTCCTGCAACCTATGCTGCAGATGAGTTACCCATGTAGAGTTTCTCCCCTTCCCCTATCTTCTGATAGGAGGTGACCATATCTATGTTTCCATAAATATGCTTGGCAGCACCAGAGTCTACCCACCAGTCTCTCACATTGGTTACCAAATTAACTTCAGACATCGTACCAGAAAACTCGTTCTTGTCGTTTTCAACCAAATTAGTATTGCTTTTCTTATTATTAAAGTCCTTACGTTTCTTACAGTGTATTTCCATATGGGCAGGAGTTCCACAAACATAACAAGAACCTTTAATTTTACCAATGCCAGATTTGGGTTTCTGAAAAATATACCTTTCTTGTGATGACTGGGCTTAGGGTTGTGTTTGCTGCCCTCGCTCTTTTCAGTATTGGAGGACTTGTGTTCAATTACATGAGCCTTGTTGGACATGTCCCTTGCATAAGATACGTTCTTGCTTTTGGAGCACAGTAACTCTTCCACTTGAATCTTCTTACCCAAATCAACCATACTGACTTCACCATTTTCATGTCTCAATCTACGTTTGTATTCGGACCAGGAGGACGGTAATTTCTCAATCACATCAGACACTTGAAAAGTTTCATCTATCACCATGCCTTCAGCAAGAATTTCATTGATAATACGCTGAAGTTCAAGGAATTGATCAACCAAAGATTTGTCATTACATGTTATATTCCAAGAACCTGGCTACCAAGAATTTCTCACTTCCAGCAGTTTCAGCTTGGTATTTTGCCTCTAAAGCAGCCCATAAATCAAAAGCAGAAAAGTTGTTTTTTGCATTATAAAAATCATACAGTGCATCTTCTAAACAATTCAGAATATGATTTTTAGCCATATAATTCTGCCTAACCCAACTTTCCAACTCCCTTTCATTTCCATCATCATTCAAACCCTAATCAAAAGATTTCAGAACAAGTTCATCTAACATATAAAAACTCATAAAAAAATAACATCTTTGATTGCCATCTTTTGAAATCCGTCCCACTGAATTTTTATGGTCTATCAACATCATTTTTACCCATTGTTACAGAAGAAGTGATATTGTGTTAAGATTGTTGGATCTGCAACAATAAAAATACTAAAACAGAAGATGTTAACGTTAATAAAATCTCTTAACTGATTTGCACACAAAGGACAGAGCCACATGCTCAGCAAATTGTCCTTAACACAATAGTCCGCGGGTACTCCTCAAGAATGAGAGATGTTATACCCCCACAACGGAGATGTGTCCTGGATAGAACTGTCCGTTATGATTTGTATAAGCACGATACAAATCACCCTCAAACCAACTTAACAGCAAGATAGATACAGAAGGGAAGTAAACAGCAGTGCGCAAAACAAATCAGGAAGAGGGGAAAAGAAGGCAGGATAGTAGCTGCTTCTAGTGTAAGTTGAAATGAAGAAGTCGTTTTTGTTTTATAGGCAGAGAGAAGAGAGTATGTAATGGCAATTGAATGTTAATCAATTCGGACATAAATATTAAAACGGAACTAAAATCGGACAAATTTATTCGATCTTTAAATCAATTCAAATTCCGCCGGGTCAGACGCCCCCCCCCCATATTAAAACAAAATTTAATTTAATTTTTTAATTCTTTAAGGAAATAATTCAAAAATATTTTGTCCCAAAAGATAAGTCTTGGTTGACCCACATCAGCACTCGAGCCCGACTGACGACTGCTTCGGCGTGCGTGCTTCGGTGCGAAGCACTGCGCGTGTGTGAAATGTGTGATTGTACCAAGTAGCCCATAGTCTTAGTCCTCTCCCATACACAAAAGTGTTTAAACCCCTAAGGGTCCTCCCTTAGATGCAAATTTCTAAGTAATATGGAGATATAACATCTTTAGTTTCTCCTATGTGAGACTAAAAGTTCATTCACAAATAGTGAAAATGAGCTAGTTTCCCTAGTGACTTCTTGGTCCTAAGTTCCAATTAATCCAAGCCCAAAAACAAAACAATTAAACCCATTTTATCCAACACATTATATTTAGGTCCATGAGTTTTCGCGGCAACTTGGGATGGATGTTGAAGCTATATTTCTTGAATAAGGTAAGGGTATGAGTTGATCGGTTTAGTGGAAAATTTGAAGAGATTTATGTAAGTTTATTTTAATAAAAAATACGGTAAAGGTGTGAGTTGAAATAAGATAAATATATGATATATATTCATATATATATAGAGAGAGAGAGTTTGAATTCTACCATCAACGGAAATGTACTGATCAAACGGCCTAGTTTAAGCCCATCGGTAGAAGCTTTGCTGCTCGGCCATAACATAGTAGAGTGGCTATATGTTGCCTCTAATAATCAAGTCTGATTTAATTATTGAGTTTGGTTATTTGGTTATCATATTGTGGGTAATAATAACCAAATCCGATGATTTTGGACATCCCGTTAGATTCACACTTTTTCTTATATGAATTTTTATACATCCAGGTTACAAGGAATTACGAAGATTTTTCTTGTGAAAATCTAGATAAATACTCACAAATCTGTTTGGACCCATATATATATATATATATAATGTCCTACCGGATAAGATATGTATTTTTATTTTTTAAGAAATAAGACATTCCTTACCAAGTCGTTTTATGACTATCTATGTAAGTGGTGGAGTACACTTTTTCAAAATCCATCACATTCCTAATTATAATGCTAGAATCACTACCCGTATCAAATCGTTGATTGTCTCATAGACTTTTGGACAAGATAAACCCCGACAAGTTTAGAATCATTTAATCAAGAAAGAAGGTATCTGGACTTCCTAACACAAAGTATATATTTCGCCGTAGCAGTATTTTTTGGTCCAAATTTTATGGACTATTAGAGATTTTTTTAGTCAATCGACATATCTTAATTTATTTAAATTAAAATGGTGATTATATGATCGTTTACAAAAGTAATAAAAGTATCAAAATATAAGATAATCAAAACCCTAATACAAATAAAGATATCAATTACAAGTAAATGGTGAAGAAAAAGACCTATAAACCGCAAAGATATCCAACTTTTATAATTGTAAAGGAGATGAATGATGGTATAGTCCGGAATCAACTCCAACCATTTAATTTGATTTTCTTCGTTTTTTGATAAGAGGAGCAAAAGATAGGAGTATATTTCCCGTAATCTTGGAAATCCAATCAAACACGTATGTCCAAAATTCCTTGAGTATGGAGTCAAAGCGAGGCCCTGTTGAGTCGCTGATGTTCTTGAATCGAGAATACCAGGCGACGAACAAACCATTAAAACTTGAAGAAATTGCCCAAACCTAACGAAGAAAAATAGCCCTAAAACGATAAAAAATATGTCGAAAACACCAAAAATAAAAGGAAAATGTCGTATTCGATTAATTATCAACAAAAATTTAAGGAAAAAAAAAATACTTGCTCGTATATGGTACCAAAAGACCAAATCTGAATAAGAAAGATATGACAATTGTTATAGTTTTTTTCAGAAGGAAAATGGAGGAAGAGTGAAGGTGGAGAAGATTTTGTAGATGAATCATTTCCCTTGTTAAAATTACCTTAGTTAGGATAATCTAATAAAAAGATACTCCATTTGTTTCTTAAAAGTTGAGTTATTTTAAGTTTGCACAATTTTAAGGTAATGAAGAAATATGAATACTTTTAGGTAAAATTTTCAATTATACCCTTAAGATAATTAAATAATAAGTTTAGGAATATCATATTTCAATCTTTATTACGGATATTTGTAAACTCTATATCGTTGAAAAACATTTTAAAACACTTATACAATAAATATAAATAATTATTAAATTATACTTATTTTTTATACTTATTAATAATTGATCAAAAATTAATTTAAAAAATATTATCATGTTCAATAAAATAGTTTAATTTTTAGAAAATAAAATTTAAAAATAAATAGTTAAACTTTTGAGAAATGGAGGACTAAAATTTAAACATGTCCAGACGTTCAACATAAACATTGACATTTACAATTTGAAACATAAATTCTTCTAAAGTTAAAGCAAAAGCCGGAAAACAACCACGAATCTAATTTAACAAGTGTGAAATAAGGTTAGAAACCCTAAATTTTGAATATTTGAAATGATGGTTTTTTGCATTTCTGTCACCTCAAAAAATACGAACACATCCTTAAGGCGGGATTTTCAAAATATTTTTTTTACGGGAAGAGGAAGCAACTACTTAATTCTTTCTTTTTGTCTATCTTCTGTACGAACTGCACAAGTTGGTGGTAACGTCCAGCTTATACACGCAAAGACAAAATCTTGACAGCGATATTTTTTCTCATCAAATTTCAACCCACGTAGATAATCGCGCTAACTACATAACATTGATTTATCCATTGGATTAGATTTTACTTTATAAGGCAACTATTCGTCTACCTTTCTAAGATTGATTGAAGCAACACCCCCTTACCCTGTTTAATCATCTTCAATGTGGGCCTCGTCTTTAGCTTTCATAGGTCCATTTGAAAAGAAAAAAAAAATTAATAAGTGTGGCTCTCCTCGTACCTACATATGGTTGTGTCAGAATAGTCAAGTTTTTCTAAATTTAAATTTGATGCATAAATCATTTTGAAAAATAAGATATACTAGTAGTATATTTTTTCCTACTATTAATTGTTTTTAGTAGGGAGGTGAATTTGGTTTTGTAATTTTTCCCGCTCAGTTTTCCCTCCATTGGGGTATGCTGATGGGTCACCATCGGGCATGTAGAGCTCGTTTCTTTCTTTCTTTCTTTCTTCTATATTATCTTTTGTTCTTTTTCCCTGACGAAATACGTTTATAAATTAGAATTAATTAAAGGTTTGAAATCCGGCTTGGAATGGCTTTTAGGTCCGTAGGAAACGAGGAAATAGTCAAAAGGCATAAAAGCAGTTACTTTGTTTTTCTACCTGAAAGAACAGGCCGTCATAGGTATAAGACAGATAATGACAAGCCGTTATAGGTAACGGAATGGAGTCATAAAAGTTAAAATTATTTTATGTTGAAAATATATTCATATATAATTAATTAGGGAATTATATGATCCACGTCAGAGAGATGGAAGATTCTATCTACAAGGTTCCTAATCTGTTCCTTTCACGTAGAGATTCAGATTCACGTCTAACGTTTTAGATTGCTTCCCAACTAACCCTTTACGAATATTTAAAGAGCCACTTGGTCGAATAGTTCGTGGGCATGCCCTTTTTATTTAATTTTCCGGAAGACAGTACTTCATGCATCCAGTACTCGATGGAAAACACTAACAATTACACTTAATTAGAACGCTCAAAAAAGAACTAAAACACATTAAACATAAAATTTTATGAATTTTTGAGCATTAATTTCCTATAAAAAAAGAAAAATTAAACATTTAAATATCTTCTTCCTGGAGGGAAGAAGTACAAGATAGAGTGAGAAAATTGACAGTTTGTAAACAATCTTTTTTTCTAGCCATTTTGCATTTTGCACTGAATTTTCATTTTGTCCCGGTATGAGCTTGCCAACGGTATGTTTTTCTAGGCACAAGCTGCAAAGCGTTTTTTTTTCTACTCCTGAATGTATCTTGTTTTCAAACATAGAGTAAATTTAAAATCAAATTTAGTTGAACAAGTGCTTGTTACACCCTTGGTGTCAGCTAATGTGCCAGAACTCACTCTTTACATAAATAGATCTGCTTTTGACTATTATACAGGTTTCTGTTTGCATCTCCATCGGAGTGGTTACAATCTGCAACTATTACAACTGCCAAAAGTTTCAAACATTATCTGCGATTTTCTCAACTTCGAATAAAGGCGTTCAATAGGGGTACAAGCCGTGTATGGGAGTAGTGAATACTGAATACTGAATGGGATGAGACTTGAGAGTGAAATAGGATGATGGTAGTAACGTAAAGGAAATTATATATGCTTTACATCAATATTATTATAAGCGTTAAAACTAATTATCTACATCGTAGAAAAGTATTAGATTGATTAGTTGCTATGGAACAAGGTAAATCTGTTCTTTTGTCAGAGGCTCACTAATGCTTTTTGATTTTCAGTGGAAATGGAATGACATATTCTAACCCAACCTCTTTGCAAGTGGCGGATATTAACCATGAATTAAACCTTTCTATGGATCAAGCTGAAGGAACTTTATGTCGGCTACATTAGTCAAGTTGTAAGTTGCCACATCTTATGGCATTTGGTGTGTAACCCAATTTGCCCCCTACCTCAGGGATCATATCGATCTATTTCAACTTTAAATATGTCAATGACAAAACCAACCTAAAGAGCTGGAGGATGCCATGCTGGAGGATGCCACGCTGGAGACTAGAACTCGCGGCATGGTTGGGAACTTGGGAAGGACAAATTGGTTATAAATATGTGGCATAGTGTCAGGCTGATTTGCGTAGGATATAAAAAGTTAGAAGGTTTAGCTTATTGTCCATTGTGCCGTAGTGTCGGTAGTGTCAGACGATTTTAATATTTTAATGTTATCCGGATCTCAAACCGACCACAAGGGCTCAAAATTATAGCAAATATGCTATAATTCGACTTGCAAATATGCTATAAAATCCTTTTCATGCAACAAGAGTCTTGGATGATGGTTTATGAGGAGAATTTCTCAGGATAAGTGGATGTTTCCAGGAAGATAAGCACATAGTGATTAATTTGTACCTTGGGTTACTCTTGGGTTACCCCTAGAATGAGATACTTAAAGCTGAATTGTGATGGAGCTTCTGATATTCAAAGTAATGTTAGTATGGGAGAAGTTATTATAGGAAAACAAGGAAGTTTCAAGCTTGTTTTGCTAAACATATTTACAAAAATGATAACAACACTGCGGTGGTATGGGCTATCTGAAAAGGAATTCAATTGGAAAACGAAATTAGCATTAACAAGCTTGAAATTGAAAGTGATTCAACTTATGCTATTCAATTGTACAAGGAAGAAATAGATGTCCCTTGGTTATGCGCAGCCTAATTAAGGATATTATGGTTTTAAAGAAAAGCTTTGAATGTGTAAGTTCGAGCAAAGATACAGAGAGAGTAATTCTATGGCAGACTTTTTAGCTAAAAGAAGTGCTGTAAAAATGATAGAGAGGGTGTGGGTTTCCCATCCTCCTGGTGAAGTGAAACACTTAATTAACGCGAATATTGAAGTTAAACACTCAAATCGGAGTTCGTATGAAGATTCCAAAGTATGAATATTCTACACCGATTCTACTACAATGACCTATAACTGGACTTTTCTGACGAGACTTTCGACTAACAGTTTTCAGTTGTTCGACTATACTTCAATCTACTCAACCACACAAGGATTGTACAAGCACAATAGATGGAAAGAGAAACAAGGAGTATGACTTAAAAAAGGGTTTTCCACAAAGAAAAGAAGATTATCTCCCACAATAGAAAGTTGAAGATGTGCATTAGCCTGGGCAACTCGTATCACGTCGGCATGAAAATTGTTGTCACTCTGAAGACAAATTAATCGCTCCACCTAAGAAGAATGGATTATTGCTCTGAAATATTTACGAGATAATCAAGTTCAAAGTATCATCAACACTTGTTTGGTTCGGGACATAGGACTTATGCTTGAGTTCCCCAAGTCTTGCTCAATAGAACGACGTCCTCTTTTGAAATTTCTTAGTTCGATATGAATTTATCTTCATAAGGGACCATCCCAAGCAAGCACAAGGCTAATCCAAAGGTAGTGCACAAATCCTACTTCTCTACCAAGATATGACAACAATCCTACTTCAAACGAAAAAGTTTCTCAAAAGAGTTTGAACCAAATAAAAAGGTATTGGATTTTAAGGAAAATTAAGAGAATTAGATTGAAACCCAAGATATTAGTCTTCCTAAAACAAGCCAATGATGTGCCTTCTCCTCTCCTTCATGAACAGTATCAACCCATGCCTCCTAGGCGCCCACCAAGCTCATAGTGGAAAAAAAGAAAGGAGAAAATTAGGGTTTTGATAAAACAAACTCAAATTTTAGAATTTCAATATTTCTAAAATAAGAATGTTATTATTACATGTTTGTGACAAAGCCTCAGTCCTATGAGTAAGGTGTCGCTCATCACAAAACATTCATTTTGTTGATGGTGGATTTTTGACAAGGGAAAATATGTAAAATCGCCATGTTCCCAGCAGCAGAAAACATAAAAGTATTTGCATATATTTCTGACCTTGTATCAAAAATACGAGTCATGTACTTCTACTCATATTCTACAAGAAAATTAAGAATACAGTCTCTACAAATAGCTACAAGTGTTATGTACTGATCTTATATCCTTTCTAAATATATATATATGCAATATTGAACTGGTCTCAAGTCGCAGAACTTCCACGGTTGAATTCCTTGAACTTATTCTGTATATGCGTCGATATTCAAACTCTTATTTGAACAACATCAATCCACTAATGTATGCACAATAAAAATAGTATCCAAATATGAGTATGAAGGAAGAATGACTATTCGAGTTTATTGTATTAATCTTGCAACAGTGCTGGCCAAAGTTAGCTCTAACTTCTTCTTTTCACGGGCATTGGAAGCGCCAGCCTTCTTCCCAGGAGTAACCTAGCACCGTCTATCGAGGATGCGTCATTGCTCCAAGCATCATCCCTTTTGGATGTGTCACTGCTCCAAGAACCATCCCCGAGGACGCCTCATTGCTCCAAATACCGCCCCTGGGAAGCGGCATTGCTTCATACCATTCCTCGAGGACGCGTTGCTTCAAGCATGGACTCTCAAGGACACAATACTGCCCTAACATGGTCGCCTCACTAGGCCAGGGCCAGCCTAACTTTTCCGTACGGCGTTGGCCTAATGCCAGTACCAAACTAAAGGCCCGGTGCTATCCTAGTGCTAGCACCCTTTGTCCTCATGGCTTGGCGTTAACCTAATGCTACCGCTACTACAATCATGTTACCGCATGATGTTAGCATTGTCTATCTTTAAAGCACTATCCCTAGATAGTGCTCCTTCCTTGGTGCAATACCAAGCCCTTTATTTCACTCATGTGTGTCTTGAATTTGAGTTAGCTATTTAATGCCATGAGTTACAAACATTATACAAGTAAGCCTCTTATCCGATATTACCAAAAATACCAACACCGGTTATTTATGATATCACTAAGTATCCAGCTTATTCAAATTCCCATGATAAGCATCACTTCTTATAATCATCGGTCATATCCTATTTATCATAGTTCGATAATACAGTCTACTCTTAGACTTGAAAAAATATAAGTTACTACTGAACTTACTATTTTTACTAGACTTGACATTAATTAGTCTACTCAATTAAATACAAAGTTGATCATCTGGACTCAACAACTCCTTTGATCTTCACAAGTCATTACCATGACTTAACCAAAATAGTATTAGTCCATGACTTCATTATTTTTCTACAAGACATCAAATATGTCACATTGGGGGATTCTCATTGGGTGTTGGTCTGGCAGTTTACAACAACGTGCGATATGGCAACACATCCATGACGAGAAGGTAATAAGTAGTGGAACGGTTAAGAGCAGTTGAGGGGATGAGAGAGTAGTGGTCATACAGTCTTCCTAATATAGCGGACATGATTTAAACATAATCATCACTTATCCATCTTTTCATAACTTCTACAACTTACGAGAAATTAGTGTGTTCACGAAAAGACTATAAGTAGATGGATTCATCTATTAAAAAAGGCAAAACAGATCTCATCTCTTAACACAGAGATAATCATATTTACAGTCATAAATCTAGCCATCACCATAGTTCAACAACTATACACTATAATTTCACCATACGGTGATTTCTCAACCTTTTCTGCTTCCACCCCCCTAAGATCAACCCATCATCTCTACCTTCATGACCGAAGCAAGACGTGAATGGACATATCTTGGTTTAGGTTCGCCTCGTATAATCTTGATTTCTAGAACCTAAAGAAAGTATTATTTACAATACAATTGTTTTTCACCCTAAAATATACGCCAATTCCAAGCTTCAGTCAGAAAATCCAAGTTTCAGCCTCCTCTCTAGTCGGCCAATCGCAAGAAATGAGTTTGTAGCTTTCAAAGATCAAACCAAGGTCATGACCTAGCTCATTCTCACGCATGCATCTACCTTTATGCATGGATGGATCATCGTTCACATATTTTTTTCTATACTATGTGTCCCAGAAGAAAGTATAATTAGGCTTTGAAAAGACAAACCCTAAATTCAAGAATTTGAATCAAATAAATATTTGATTTAAAAGAGATTTTTAGAATGACAAGGATTTTTCCTCGTAAGAAGAGGAGCCAGCCCTAGCAAGTGTCTTCCCAAGCCAAGGGATGCACACGGTTTGAGATTCCTAATCAAGTTACGATAACTCTTCTACCTCAAATAGGAAAGCCGCATAAAAGGAAATTGACTCAAACAAAAAAATAGATAAAAAGTCTTCTAAAAGATTTTAATTACGGGAAGTTAATCCTTAGATTGTATGCCACTTACCATGGTATTTTAGGGTAAAAATAAATAAAGTGAAAGTGAGGCGTAAGTAGAGATTTGTATCAGTACGAGAGATCAAAATCGAGCAAGACTTTTCTAAACCAATAAATGTCCGTTCGGTATTGCTTTGGTCACAAAGGATGAGAATGGTTGATCTTAGGAAGGGAAGAAAAGAAAGCATGAGAGATCATTGTATCATGTGTAGTAGTTTGGAGCGATTGAACTACTATGCAAAAGATTATCCGTATAAGACTGAGATAAGATTTCTAAAAAATCAAAAGTAGACTAAATTGCATAAGTCTGAGATGATGCATGCATAGGTTGATGAACCTATTTATAGAAGTGGTAGTACACACTGATCCCCCGTAAGTGGCAGAAGATATGAAAGAGTGGAAGAGTAAAATCCAAGGAGAGCGTGGTGAAGTCATGTCCACAAAATTAGGAAAGCCTAGAAGTTACACACCCACTACTCTGTATTTACTCTCTCTCAATGTTTACATGACTTAGTTACTTTCCCAACATGAGTGTATTGTTGTACTGTAATTGTTGTAGACCGCCAAACCAAAACCCTAGTAAATTGTTAGGAATTAAGACCTTAGAATTAACTCCACAAGACACTAGTTCTTCGGATCAATGCAGAACTAAAGAAAACAGAAACAAGATGCATTAAAAGAAACAAGAAAAGACATTAATGTGGTTCGACAATATGCCTACGTCCACAAACGGCTACGATCAACTCTTATTTTATAACCACTAAATAGAGAACTACGCACTCAAAGATTGATGTATCAATCACAAACTTATAACCAACAAGGTGTTGTTTATAATCTCTCAAATAACTCTCTTGAAAACTTAACGTTTTATACCCTTAATTCTCATATTGTTAGAACTCTCTCTAATTGTTGTTTATGTTTCCTATGGCTTCTACACCTATTTATATAGGTCACAAACTTGGTTTTCAAGTATATGAGTTATACTAGGAAACAACAAACATAGCCAAATAAGGAAACCCTAGAAGATTCTAGACTATTCTTGAACCTTCCTAAAACATCGACAATATCTAACATAAATATCCCCCCATGTGACATAGTTGGTCTCTCAATTGAATTTAATACTAAAGTAAATATTGCTACTTTCAAGCTGATCGAGTCATAGGAGAGACTACTTGATCAATTGATTGAGTTATGACTCAGTATGATAATTAAGGCCGGATGGAACATGAAAGGTAGGTTGGATGGCACGGGCATGGAGTAAGGACGTCTAGTGCGTGCGCGGAAGAAAGCTTAGTTTCTTCGGCCAAGGCCATGCGCTAGCGCTGACTTGGCTATTGCCATCCAAGGTCGTTTGCGCTGGCACTGGCATAGATAACGCCATCCAAGGTTATTTTACGTGTAGATGTTATACTTTGGTGATGTCCTGGCCCTTACTCTCTAATGCCACGACTTGGGAATCCATAAATTTGAAGTTCGACATGACTTTGATAAATGATTATGCAAAATTGCATACGCGAAGTCTAATTCGTTCATAAATTAAGTTCATACAAATATCTTGAGTACAATAATCTATCGACATTGTTGAACATGAGTCTTAATACTGATATAAAGATATGGACAAGATCGAGGAATTCGGCTACAGAATTATTGCATTCAAACTGGTTCAAATTACTTTATACTAGTGAGGAATCCATCTAAGAGCTCATTATTCGAGAAAAAAGTCAAAAAAAAAGAGGCACATGAGTCTGCTCTAAATACATTTATTCTAGTCAGAAGCATCTAGGAAGATTTCAAACAAGCATTAATGATATTCTGAGAGTCCATTAATCAATGGATATTCGATACAGAAATGCATATTGAGTCATATAGTACAGATAGATAGATACCAACTTATACCCTGAATATACATACATACGTATATATATATATATATATGGATACAGAATATTAAGACTTCAGCTGGGTCAATCTCTAGTATATATATACAAAGGGGGGGTGGGGGGTGGGGGGGTGTTAAGGGATCAATATAGAGCACTATCGTCATTTGTAAGGTCCATATTCTTAATTTCTACATATTATATATTTCTGGTACGGGACCAAAGACAAATTTACCCTGCGGAAAAACCCATCATTAATATTAATCACCTGTTTAGTGCGGAATAATAATGTTTCGTGTTAAGCATAGATGGTGACAGTACGTCTAACATATATCTAAAGTTTAGTTTAAAAATAACTACTTAGATTTGTCTCCTCCATGCAATTTCCTTGACGCATACTTGGGCTTTATATATGTTACTCTTTCCAATAAGCAAGCAGTAGACACCGGTGCTCAGAGATTAGTCTGCATTTCCAAGTGATAGTGGTGCTGACGGTAGTAGGTTGTAATAACCTTAAAAGTTGGAGGTATCAACAACAACAACTAGCAGCAATTTTGGTTGTTAGTATCAACAATTAGACAGACAACATGCCATAGTGTTAGCGACAATCGAGACAAAAGGGGTACAAGCTGGAAGAAGTAAGACGCGACTAGGGGAAATAATATAACTGGCAGTGAGAGGTTGGAAGGAGCATAGAAGTTAACCCTACGTCACCAGGATTTAGGAAGTCAAAGGAGACACCCATATTGATATTAATGTTGATAAAGTCTTTCGTCTTATTTGATGAAGTTTACTCATCTCAATGCTTCAGCCTAACGCCAAGTAATTCATAACCATTGTTTTGGATTTATAACCATATATGCATAATCTTCGAATGGTTGAATGAACGGAAATATACGTGAATAGATGAGAAATCTCGTCCAAGTCCGTCGTCTGAAATTTCAGTTACATGCCACTTTGGGAGAAGCGTTGTATAATCTTCATAAGACGTCCGATTTCGATGGTTGATTCCAATTCTTAAAGCTAAGAGAATAAGCTATCTTTTACTAACAAAAATTGAATTCGGAGTTCATTTTATGGGTTAAAGGATCCTTTCAACGAGATTTTAGGAAAAATCTAAAAGGAATTTAAGAATTTTTTAACTGTAACATGTTCCACTGTTTCAACCATATATCTTAGATTTTTTATCCGCTCGATATGCCCTTTTAGTATATTGTAGTAGACATGTAGGGTACATTTTGGTATATAATTCATCCCCAAATTATTCACCCATTGTTCCCATTTCCTGAGTTTGTAGAGTGTAGTGCAGAACTTCCTAACATGGTTGTTGCAAAAACACCTTGTTATGTCTTTGGTCTATTTTTTCCCACCATGAATGCTTTATAATGAATTCTTATGTTATTTACTTGTACTTTGAACTTTATGGCTTGTGCTCGAATTTCTCATGTTTAGAGCATGTTAACCTATTGAACATGTATTTCTAAGTTATAACCATGGTTAGGCAAATGAGTGAATACACCTTTGAGTTAAGAAGAATTTTTTTTTCTTGAAATCAAGAGAGATATGAAGTCCACTTCCAAACTCAGAGTCATGACCATGTCATCTCTGATGCCATTGTTGATACTGCTCCAGGTGATGACAGCATTCTATAAGTTCAACGAATAGATAGTTATGGGTTGGTAACTATAGAGCCGGTAGTGAATGGAGTTGGTGGTGACCTCCCAAGACTTTGGTGTTCTAGAAAATCTTACAATAAATCAAGAAGATGTTATGAAGATTCAAAGCGAAGTGCTAGCCTCCCTGAAGATTGTTGTAAATCGAATATCAAAGGGACCCTCACGCCTCAATCCCGAGGGAAGTATCACTTTTTCTAAGATTAGCACCATTAATTTATCTGAAACCTATCTCTGATAACGATAATGAGAACAAGGAATTTCACGCTTGTATTGAGCATGAGCCGACAAAAATTATGCAATTCAAGTTTCAATCACTTGTTTCCAATGAGAACCTTAAGAGAAAATGTTCAGATTGTTGCCATCAACAATTCAAGCGTCCATCCTTAATCCTAGCACTGATTCTATAGGCATAGAAACAAGCTCTGACCTTTCTGTATTTCTCTTGCCCGATGAATAGATTAATCGACTTATTAGAGGTTTGGATCCGAGAAGGAACATTGATATTACCTCATCTTAAGTGAAAACTAACTGCGTAAAAATTTGCAATCACCAAATATTGTCGCTTCCACAAATTTGTCAGACACCCAACAAGTGAATGCAACGGCTTGAAGTGTGTTTTCAAGGAAAATACTGAGTCATGAGAATTAGACCTGGGGACTGAAGTCGTGCACGAAAATCCTATTTCTCAGAATTGTTTAAAAGCACCATCGGTACAACAATTATTGAGTTCGATGAAGAATACGTAAATTATGGGCACGGTGTTAGGCGACAGGTGGCTTAAGGCGTTCAATGCCAATTTATCTTAAGATTTTTCTTTCAAAAGTTGTAATTTCAATCCCTCCAAAATGTATGTTGTATCTTTGCATTCAGCAATTTAAGTTTCATTTCAAAGAAAATATCTATTCGATAAGTAAAAAAAAAAAAACTTCTACCAACTCATCCACCAACCATCCGCAGACCAAAACCAGAGATAAAAATCTAAAAAAATATGATATACGAAGATCATTCTTTGCTAACCAAATATGCCACGAAACATATTTAAAAAAAAGGTATTCCAGCTTACCTCAGTGTTCTACCCTCTAAAAAACACAAGATTCTTTAACTTATTAAAATGATATCGGGAAAAAAATTAATGGTTATGTAAAATTAAATGTTGATGATTCTAAAATGGTTTTACTAATGCAGGAATGAGATGAATTCTTAGAAAGGATATTGATCGTTTTAGAAAAATGGTAAAAATAGTTCGTTCGCTGAGACTTGTGAAGATTCGTTATAGACTTTATTTTGATTTAAACTAGAAATTAAATAAAAGATTTTAAAAATATTTGGAGAAAGTGGAACTCAGGATTCCACCAATATCACTTCTGATTGAATTTTACAATGATTCTTTAACAATTCTAGCTCTTTTATTGACTATGTTTCTTTGCCAAAAGTAGATTTCTAAAACATTAACTGTAAATCATAAGCATGATGCATCAAAAGCTCTTAAGTCCCAGCATACACCATCAAACAAAATCACAACCAATTAGAAAAAATCATAAATCAATTTAAAACCAATGCAAAAGTCATAGAGAATCAAAAATAGTTACCATTCACTCATGACATATGGTTTCCTTCATTGTCCCGGAGATGGGGTTTAGATCATCATGCTCAAAACACTCTCAAGAGATAGAAACATGGCTCAAAAGTGCTTGAGAAGAAGAAAAACAACAAAATAATGTAAAACGGCAAAATTGCAACGTTTATAAGCGTTACAGACCGTGTCTCGCTACAGTTCTGAAACGTTTTCTGTTGCTAAAAAAATAATAAAGAACAACAATTCTCTGGAGCTGTAATTTTATGACTGTTTGGAGGCATTTTTCTGGTCTTCTTCTTCTTCTTCCTCCATGAGCAGATATGGTTTTCTTCCCTGAATTTTTCCCCGACCTCTCTCCTTCGTTTTTCTTCAACCTCTTCGTTATCTATAAGTTTAGGGAAACCTAACTAGCCTTCCTTAATCGATAAGGACCCAAAAATATCTCCAAATCCTATTGCAAATCCTTTGTTTATCCGAATTATCAAAAATCATGATTCTGATCATCACAAAGATTTCCAGGCGTGATTCTCGACTAAAATCACTCTGATTTGACATGTTTGAGTCTTGTTTAATCTCTATTACAAATTGATAGAGTTTAAAACTCTTTAAACCCCTTAAAAATCGAATTCCAACTTCCACAGAACTTTCACGTGTTTGAAAATTCTTTTCCCGCCAATTTTTTCATTTTAAAAAGAGGTGTTAATGTGGGATGCCTTTAGCAATTGATGTGGGTGCCTGTATCACTTTTTGAGCCAATTTTTCCACAAATATTTATTTTCCAAAAATACCTACAAAACACATAAAATCACACAATAAGTACCAAACGAGCATTAACAATATAGATAAGTGAGGACAAATCAGACACAAAAATCTGTCTATCAGATATGGGGGATTTGTTACTTATTTTACAAAGTAAACCTATAATTATGGGAGCAATGTTGCAGAAGTGTGTGGAATTAAAGAAGGATTGCTACTGTAAAAATATTGGGAGTGGCAAAACTAAAATTTGGGAGTGACTCCAGCTATGTGATGCAACTAAGCAAGGAGATAGTCTATGCTCCTTGGTATTTATTTGTCACGTTGAAGAAATTAAAAGTTTAAAATATGGGTTCTAATCTGGTTTGTTTACTCATAAATACAGATAAGCCAATGGATTTATTGATATATTAGCAGGATGCCAGCTGTTAGTACCTAAAAGTTGATTCTAGGAAAAACAATGTACTGTTGAAGTACTTTATTTAGATTTGGAAATCAAAATCGTACAAGACAAGCCTAAACCACGATAGTAGCCGTTTCGTCTTGCTTCGGTCACAAGGAGAGAAAATGGGTTGATCGTATGGGAGGGAAGCAAAGAAAGTTAAAGGAATTTGTGTGTTGAAATTATGTATAAAGATGTTGAAATATAGAGAAAATAACAGAGATTGAGAGAATGATAAGCTTACTTTGTTTCTGAAATGGGCTAAGTAGCCTATTTATAATAGTTGGGAACACACATGTTTCCTTGTAAATTAGTGGAGGTAGTGAGGAGACGGAGTGATGAAAATTATGGGGTAATGGTGTAACCGCCTTGGAATCTTCGGAAAACCATTACTCCATTACTCCATTAACTGCTTCAACCTTACCACTACTTTGTAACTTCCTTATCATGGGGTGTTTCCATGCCACATTTTTCAATAACCACCAGACGAAAACCCCATAAAGAATCCCCTCATGTAATTGCTTTGATTTCTCGTAGAGTTGGTGGAGTCATGGACTCAAAACACGTGAGTTTGTTGTAAGATAATGCTATTGATGAATTGTTTCAACACAGTATGATAATGGCCTAGTATTGGCGCTAATAGCAAGGGGAAAGGCTGACACGAGCATAGGTGCAAGCGTGAAGGGCGAGAAGACGTGCAAAGGAAAAAAGAAAGGGAAGTGCGCTAGCGTTAGCACTTTAGTGGAGCGCTGCTGGTAGTGCTAGCGCTAGTGTTAGCGGTTCAGCTTAGCGCTGCGGCAGTGTAGGAGCTAGCGCTGACGCTAGCTGTTGTTAGCGCTAACACTAGCACCGCTAGTGCTTCGGATTTTTTTTGGATTTTTGGCTTTTTCTAGCCTTTTGGCACATCTTTGTGTTACTCATTGGTGTTGGGAATGTGGCTAAGGATTTTCCAAGGCTAGCACTTTCTAGCGCAATGGTTATTGCTTATGTACCAGTAGCTTTGGCATTTATTAATGTCGTGGCCATATTTATTATCTATTTAGAGTTTCTCAGTCGCATGAGATTTTAATGTTAGCATTATGCTTAACTTTTATGTAGTGCATGCAGAACATATTCAAGACATTCAACCGTGAAAGTTTGCAACTTGAGATTATGCTTGATGCCACTCTGCAATTAGATGGTATGCATCTAATTAGCGTTTTTATCCAGATATGGCATATCCTCTATTCTGAACATTCGTAATTTTGTATAATCAAAATATTCTAATTAATACAAATAGTTTGCACGTGAAACAACGAAGGTTTAGTTGGGTAAATCCCTGAAATTTCGAAAGTGCATAAATATATAAAGAGCTACAAAGCTATTAAAGCTATGAGCTGAATATGCATTCTTAGTTCTCTTGCGGAAGATAAAATAGAAATACATATCCGTAATTCTGATGTCGGGTCAGAAATTTATACATATTTATTTCATGCTTCTGCAGTTAGGAGAAAAGCTACATTACAATTTTCTCCTTTGTCTATTTATAAAAGCAGATGACTCTAACCATTTTCATTTTCATTCTTCTCCAGAGCTTTGAATAACATCACTTCATCACTGCCACATGTCTAAAAATAATGGTAGCTCGAACTAAGGAAGCTTCTATGTCAAGCGTAACACTTGGGTTGCAAGTCCAGTGAGTTTCTCTTCTCTCCCCATCTCTCATATGTGTATGATGATTATAGTGAAAGCTTGAACATGATCTAATTATCGCTTTTTTTTTAGGTTTCTCGGGTTAAGAAAGTACCACAACGACGTATGAAAACTAGGAGTCTCATAGCTATGGTAAGCTTGTTCTATTCCCATATGAAATCGTTTTTTTTTTCTTTTTTTTTTGTCTCACGTGAGTTGTTTGCTCACATAGTTCCTTTTTTTTAAAGAAAAATCACTCATGCTTGTTTGGTTGTAACAGGAGATTGAG
The DNA here is from genome assembly GCA_023531435.1 of Papaver californicum. NCBI lineage: Eukaryota > Viridiplantae > Streptophyta > Magnoliopsida > Ranunculales > Papaveraceae > Papaver > Papaver californicum. The sequence continues at coordinate 58,622 of JAJJMC010007730.1, forward strand.
ATTGGAAACGTTGTAATTAAGGAGAATGAAGAGTTCGCACACGTGAATATTCGAACAAATGTTGAGGCTTGATTTAAGAATTCTTCTAACATCATGGCTTCCCTTGCGAATATTGACTCGAGTCTTCTCATTCATGATTATCCCAACGTCGGGCTCCCTTTTGAGTTTGAAATAGAGCCAGCATCTCGGAAGTATGAAGCAGTGGGAGGATTTGTTGTACCAAAATATCATGTGGAGCTCTACACGAAAATATAGAAAAGTAAGAGCATATTCCTACAAAAGAGATGGTGAAGAGTTATACTCCTATTTTCGTAACAGCCGTTGCAGGACTCCTCCCTGTTATTGCTGAGATGGATGATACACTTCCGTATACGGTTACGGACTTGAAAATCCATGAGTGAGATTAGATGTTGACTACTTGTGAGGGCCTCCGTTTCAACATAAACTGGTTGCAACAACATTTGGAGAGTGTCAAAGAGGCCCATACATCGGCTTTGGTAGAAGGAAAGGCCTTGAAGGAAGAAGCCTCCAAAATTAAAGAGATGGCCCGAGATTTGCAGACTCGTTCAGAAAAGTATGATGAGAGATTGGGGAAATTGCACCACCGCAATTACCCTCTACTCAGAGATCTTTTTTAGGCCATAGAATAGGTAGTGAAACATTCTTCTTCTTTGTTTTTTTTTTTGAGTAGTTTGAATAAAGAATGTTTCAGATGAATGTAGTGGGTTTTGAATTTTGAAAGTTCACATATATGTTTTGAAAGTTATATTGAACTTGTGAAAGGAAAGGGTTTGTTTTCTAGGCGTAATATGCCTTAAGCCACTTACCATTGATGATTGTCCCTACAACTCCTTGATCGTTTCAGAAAAGTGGTAAAAAAGTGTTAGTTCGCTGAGACTTGTGAAGATTAGTTTTAGAATTTTAAAAACTAATTAAAAATAGAAAACAGTAAGGGTATGTTTGGTAACCGTTTTATAAAACTGTTTTCCGTTTTATAAAACAAATAAAACAGAAAACGCGTTTGGTAGCTATGATTTCCGAAGATGTTTTATGTCTATTTTTTGTTTTTGAAAACAAAAAAACGAAAACAACTATTTATCATTTTCTTTGTTTTCTTTTTTTCTTTTTTAAATTTTTTTTATCTGTTTTTAACATATAATTAACTTTTGAAAAATGTGTTTTTGAAAACAGTCCTACCAAACAGCTTTTTAAAATTTATTAGAAAATGAAAACAAGGAAAAGGGGTATGTTTTAAAAACACTAGAAAATAAATTTTGAAAACAGTTTTATAAAATGGTACCAAACACGCCCTAAAAGTTTGTAACAAAATTGTGAGAAACTGGAACTCAGGAATCTACCAAAATCACTTCTGATTGATTTCTACAATAATTCTTTAATAATTATAGATTTTTATTGACTTTGTTTCTTTGCCAAAAGTAGATTTATAAATCATTAGCTGTAAATCACAAGCATGGCGCATCAAAAGATTTTAATTCCCAGCATACACGGTCAAACAAAATCACAACTAATTAAGAAAAATCATAAATCAATTAAAAATCAATACAAAAGTCATTAAGAATCAAAATAGTTACCATTCATTCTTGAAATATGGCTTCCTCCATTGTCCCAGTGGTTGGGTTTAGCTCCTTATGATGTACACACTCTCAAAAGATAGAAACATGGCTCAAAAGTGTGTAAAAAAAAAAATAATAATATAGATGGTTCGCAACGGTGTAATGGTGTTGCAAACCACTGTTCTCACTGTTACAGAAGAAAAATGTTTTCAGCTGAAGATAAATGTTGCAAATGCTAAGATATCCATTGCAGATGGGTTGAAAAAACCGTTGCAACTGAAGATAAATGTTGCAAAGCTGAAGATAAAAGTTGCAAAACGGTTGAAGAAACCGTTGTCTTTTCTTTGTTCTTCACGTCTTCTTTTTCAGCAGCAACACAGAACTTTCCTGGAATGATTTTTCTTCTTTTGCTTAGCTTCCTGAGCTTGACCAAACCTCTCTAAATATTTTCTGGACTTGATACAACCTTTTTCTACACCACAGGAGCAAGGAATCTCCATGAGAATTCCTTCCTCTTGTTTTCCCGGCCGAAACTCCCCTCTTCCTGTCTTCTAACTGTTGAGCTTATATAGGTTTTGAAACCTTATTTCTTCATGTGCAAACTTCCTTATTAGATAAGGACACAATCTCCTAACTCAAATCAAACTCAAAACTTGTTTTAATCCCCACCAATCATCATCGAAAGCAAAGTCATAACATCCACTTTTTTTCGGCAAGAAACTATCTAGGATGTGGTTAAACATGTTTTTACTATCTCTTCATGTTGATAATGCGAAAATACTTAAAATCCTTTCATAAAATCCCACAAAACTCAGTTTCCAAATAAATCAGAAACTCCTCTCACGCGGAAGGAATTCTACCCACCATTTTTCGGTTTTTGAATCAAAGAGGAGGGTGCCCCCAATCCAAGAGTTGGGTGCATTTATCAATCAGCCTGGGTGCCTTTATCAATTTTCTCGAGTGCTTTTATCACTTTTTGAGCCGATTTTTCCACAAATGTTTATTTCCCAAAAATACCTACAAACACATAAACTGACACAATAAATGCAAAATTGAGCACTAACAATATAGAGAATTAGGAACAAATTAGACACAAAAATATTTCTATCACTCCTCCATTCATATTTACGATCATGTAGCACCCGTTTGGCATGGATTTGGAGATTACATAAGGCCCTTCCCATTTTGGAACAAATTTTGGAGCAGACATATCTTATTGAACATGCTTAGATGTTTTAAGTACCAGATACCCTTCTTGAAACACTCGTGGTTGTACTACTTTGTCGTATGCTATGGAGATCCTGCGTCGGTAAGTTTCTATATATTTTTCTGCTCTGGATCGTCTGGATTCAAGTGCATCTAAATATGCTATTCGGGAGTTGGGTATTTCAGATTCGTCCAAATTGACCCCGTTTGCTGTTGCTATCCTTGCTGATGGGACTTTAATTTATGTAGGTAGAATTGCGTCGGCCCTATATACAAGAAAGTATGGTGAGGTCCATAAGGCCATAGGCAATTGTTCGTACCATTTTCTTGTTAGTGCTTTCGAGTTTCCCATTTCCTTGGGGGTAATATGGTGTAGAGAATAATTGCTTGACGCTATATTCCTCGAGTAGTTCTTGGATGTGTTTATTTTCAAATGGAGTACTATTATTCGTTATGATGTGCTTTGGTATCCCGAATCTACATATAATATGTTCCTTGATGAAGGCTGCGATGGTTTCTCCGTTCGTGCTTCTGAGAGGCACAGCTTCGACCCATTTGGTGAAGTACTCCATGGCAGTGAGTATGTACTCATGTTGCTTTGACGAGGATGGATTGATTTTACCAATGAGATCCAGTCCCCAGTTATAAAATGGCCAAGGGATGCTTATTGAGTGAAGAGGAAGGAAGGGTGTGTGGATGACATTGGTGACATTTCTGAACAAATGAAGTTGCATCGTCCTCCACGGTTGGCTAGTAATATTTCTCATGAATTTCGAGAAATAGTTTTCTCTTGCCTTGGTGTTCCCTTCTGTGTGTTTCTTTCAGGATGGTATGAATATCTTCTCCTTCCAAACACCGTAATAAGTCTCCGCCAAAGCTCTTTCAGTAAGGAATTCCTCCGTGGAAGACGAATCTCTTGGCTTTTTGGATTAATCGTGTCGCTTCTCTCTTTTCTTGAGGTAGGACATTATATTGAAGGTATTTGATATATGGATCCCGCCAGTCCCCAGCATGGTGTATAGTTAGTATTTCTGATTGTTGTGGCGGGATATGACAATTAGGGCATGACTTCTGCAGCAATCGGGACTGGGTCTCCATGGTGGGCCAATAATACCCAAGACGTTCGAGATGTCTATACATGGTTACTACTAGTGTCTGTCCTCATATTTCATGGTGTACTCGATTAAGTTGCCCATGTGCAACAACAAAAAATTCTTCAAATATTTGAGACTAACCTTTCCTTGGATATGTAAGTTACTGAGCTCTTGGATAATAGGCTTTCTCCAGTCGTTGGTTTGTTCTTCATTGGGCTTGTTCATCCAGGTTGAACGCATGATACGCCTTTCTACAATGAGGGTTGTCTCCGAGTCTTCAAACTGAAGTTTTGAGGCTAGAGTCGCCAAGCAATCAGCACGTCTGTTGTTGGCGCATCTCGTATGTATGACTGTCGCCTCGGCAAAGCGAGTTAAGAGCTTTTGTGCTTCTGCTTTATATGGGGCCAAGGTTGGCTCTTTCATAAAATATGTCATGCTCATCTGGTTCACTAGTAACTTTGAATCTCCTCTAATTTCAAGACGCATAGCTCTAGCTTGCTTTGCTAGCAAAAATCCTAGTAGTAAAACTTCATATTCAGTGGAGTTGTTGGGACACTTGTAATCCAGCTTGAATGAATATGATAAAACTTCGCTAGTTGGTGAACTTAACACAATACCGGCTCCTCCAGTGTTGTTGCTAAGGGTAGCAGAGCTATCGAAGTATAATAGTCAGGATTCTTCTTCAGCAAGTGAGATATATGGGAATTCTCCGGATACGTCTTCATATATTGTAGTATCATCTTCTCCTGGAAAAGCTACAAGCAAGTCTGCGACTAGTTGTCCTTTTATTGATTTTAAGGATATGCACGATATGTCAAACTCTGACATATGTAACAACCATTTTTCCGCTCGTCCTATGAGAGAAGGCTTTGACAGTAAGAATTTTATAGGGTTATCCTTATCCATCAACACTACCTTAATCCCCAGTAGGTAATGATGAAACTTCTGAATAGCATGTACTAAACATAAATGCGCTATTTCAACCTTGGGATATCTAAACTCCGTATTTCTCAGTGTACTATTGAGATAATAAATGGGACATTCAGTCCCCTTGTCGTCTTCTTATGCTAATAAGTCTCATATGGAAACTTCGTTGAAGGCTGTGTAAAGGAGTAACAGTTTCTCCGGGATTGGAGATTTCATAACAGTTGGTGATAACAGTAATTGTTGGATCTGAAGAAATGCATTTTGTTGTGTCGAATGACCAGACAAAACTTGCCTCTTTCTTTAGCAGGGGTGTAAATGAAGAAACAAACTGAGCTAGTCCGGGAATAAAGCATCGAATATATGATACCTTTCTTATAAATATTTTGAGCTCCCTTGTAGTGCGCGGTGGTAGCATGGTAGTGATAGCCTTGTTTTGGTCGGGTCCACCTTGATCCCTTCTGGTGTTACCTAAAATCTCGAAAACTTTCCGGATGAGACACCAAAGGCGCATTTCAGAGGATTCATCTTCAAGTGGTATTCGCGGCATCTCTCGAAGACTTGACGCAATATGTCCACGTGGGAGGATCTGGTATTGGATTTAACTAGTACGTTATCGACATAGTTTTCTACTTGCTTGTGCATCATATCGTGAAAGATCGCTGTCATGGCTCTTTGGTAAGTATCGACGGCATTCTTCAATATAAAGGGCATCACTGTGTATAGAAGTTCCTGATAGGAATTCGAAACACGGCCTTCTCAGCATCATACTCGTAAATCTTTATTTGATTGTAACAGTGATAGCCATCCATGAATGAGAATATTTTATGTCCGCTGGTTGTGTCTACAAGCATGTCGATGTTCGGGAGAGGAAATTCATCCTTAGGGAAGGACTTGTTCAGGTTCCTGAAGTCCACGCAACATCTTATTTGAACATTGTTTTTCTTGACAAGGACGACATTAACTAGCCATGTAAGGTATTGGATATGCTTGATGAAGACTGCTGCCAGCAACTTCTGAATTTCGATCTTGATTTTTTTCTCAACTTCGTTCCTGAACTTCCTAAGTTGTTGTTTGACTGGTTTGGCATCAGGATCGACGTGCAGGTGATAGGTTACCAGTTTACAATTTAACCGTGGTATTTCTTTATAGGTCCAAGCGAAGACGTCTTGGTATTCTTTGAGTAGACTGATGAGTTTCGTCTACACTTCTGGTGACAAAGCTGAACTGATTGAAACAGGTCGTGGATTTTCTTTTGTTTTTAGGTTGATGGTTTCGAGCACATCAACCGTAGTGTTTGTCCCTTCTTGTAATTGTCATGGCGCATCTTGAACCTCTCCATGATATAATTCTTCATTGTGGTTGTATATTTGTGGGCGGGGAGACTCTTGGTAGGCCTCCCTTATTAATAGCTAATAGCGATTACAGAGGTAAACCACCCTTTCCTTGTTGCCGAAGCTAGTTACGAAACTATGAACTCTCTTAGAAGGTGAAGGATTTGTGGCACTGGAGGTTCCATAATGGTATCCAGAGGGCTTATCGTTGGCAGTCGTTCTTGATGGACCGACTCTTGCGGTAGAGGTTAATGGTTTGTCTGCTATTAATAGCCAGTCAGGTAACGACGTACTGTCAACTTTGTTGGATGGTTTAATGGAATCATCTTCTGGCTTGAAGAAATAAGCATCATATATTGGAGTGTAGGGTGATGCTGACGCTTTTATACGTATGATTTTCCCGTTCAGCATTGCTTTCACGTTTTGATGGTAGGTGGAAGGAACAACTTTGTTGTCATGTAGCCATGGGGGCCCTAGTATCATATGATACTCGGGCTCCTTCGTAATGATGTGGAATTTCACCTTGGACACGATATGACCGACTTGTAAGTTTACATAAATATGGTCATAGGAGTTAATGTGGTTACCTTCGAAATATTTCATCACTATGGGATGCTGCATGATCTGATTCTGCTGGACTTTGGCCGCTTTGAGCGTTTTGAGTGTAATAATATTAGCAGATGCTCATGTGTTCTTCTTCGGCTATCATGTTCCCCTCGGTGAGTATTCATAGCTGGGCTTCCTGATATGACTGTTTCTATTTCCATTGGAGACGGCATTAGGTGTAAAATCACGGCTATGCGGTTGAGAGCGGCAAAGGTGTCGACACGTTGATCCTTGAAAAAGTGAAGAAGCTCGCACAAGTTTTCAAATAGAAATATGGCTTTCTGGTTCACTGGATTCTCTGTAGTGGTGAAACTCCCAATATTATGAGGTAGAGAATCACCAGCCGAGAAATCTATCCCTGGTTCTGTAAAACCTAAGTCTCATTCGAAAGCGCTACGATATCCTACTTCTTCAATTAATTTGACAAGACAAGAGAACAGAGCACCTACCGCATCTTCCAATCTTGCTAGAATTCTTCTTGAGATTCTTGTCTTCGCATCAACTCAGTCAGAGTGATTGGGGTTTCGACCACTTCGGTAGTTCCGTTGGTGAGACGTGGGTTGGTGGCGCATTGACTGCTGGAGAAGGGGTATGCGCATCGCCATTGGTATTGACAGGAGAAATGTTAGAAATGGTAGAAATTAAATCTGACCTAAGACCAACCATTTTCTTAGATGATTGAAGAATTGATTTTCCAAAAGTTGAAAAAAACTGGATTCGTGACTGAGATATTGATCTCTCACTGTGGTCGCCAATTGTTAGTACCTACAAATTGATTCTAGGCAAAGCAATATACTGTTGAAGTACTTTCTTTAGATTCGGAAATCAAAATCGTACAAGACAAGCCTAAACCACGATAATATCCGTTCCGTCTTGCTTCGGTCACAAGGATAGAAAATGGGTTGATTTTAGGGGAGGGAAGCAAAGAAAGTTGAAGGAATTTGTGTGTTGAATTGTATGTAGAGACGTTGAATTGTTGAGAAAATAACAGAGCTTGAGAGAATGATAAGCTTGTTATGTTTCTGAAATGGGATAAGTAGCCTATTTATAATAGTTGGGAACACACACATTTCCTTGTAAAGTAGTGGAGGTAGTGAGGAGATGGAGTGATGGAGATTATGGGGTAATGGTGTAACCGCCTTGGAATCTTCGGAAAACCATTACTCCATTACTCCATTAACTGTTTCAACTTTACCACTACTTTATAACTATCTTATCATGGGGTATTGCCACGCCGCATATTACTATAACCACCATACCAAAACCCCATGAAGAATCCCCCATGTAATTGTATTGATTTCTCGTAGAGTTACTAGAGTCATGGACTCAAAAACGTGAGTTTGTTGTAAGATAATGTTATTGATGAGTTTGTATCAACACAGTATGATAATGGCCTAGTATTGACGCTAATATCAAGGGGAAAGTCTGACACGAGCATAGGTGCAAGCGTGAAGGGCGAGAAGACGCGCAAAGGAGAAAAGAGAAGGAAGAGTGTTAGCTCCTTAGTGCAGCGCTGCTGATAGCGCTACTGTTAGCGCTTCAGCTTAGCGATGTTGGTAGCGCTAGGCACTAGTGTTATTGCTTGGGCAGCGTAAGCGCTACCACTAGCACCACTAATGCTTGTTTGGCGTGTGCTTTGTTAGCTTTGTTGGTTTTGGATTTTTGGCTTTATCTGGCCTTTTGGCATATGTGTGTGTTACTGAATTGTGTTGGGAATGTGGCTAGGGCTTTTCCAAGGCTAGCACTTGCTAGTGCCATGGTTATTGCTTCTGTACCACTAGCTTTGGCATTTATTAATGTCGTGACCATATTTATGGCCTATTTAGAGTTTCTCAGTCGCATGAGATTTTAATGTTAGCATTATGCTTAACTTTTATGCAGTGTATGCAGAACATATTCAAGAGATTCAGAAGTGGAAGTTTGCAACTTGATATTATGCTTGATGCGACTCTGCAATTAGATGATATGCATCTAATTATCATTTTTATCCATATATGGTATAGCCTCTATTATGCACGTTTGCAATTTTGTATAATCATTATATTCTGATTAAAATAAATAGTTTGCACGTGAAACAACGAAGGTTTAGCTGGGTAAAGCCCTGAAATTTTGAAAGTGCGTAAATATATAAAGATCTACAAGCTATTGTAGCTATGAACTGAAAATGTATTCTTAATTCTCTTGCAAAATATAAAACAGAAATATATATCTGTAATTATGATGCCGAGTCAGAAATTTATACATGTTTATTTCATGCTTCTGCAGCTAGGTGAACAGTAACATTACAATTTTCTCCTTCGTCAAAAATCCACCATCAACACCAGGATTTTGCTAGCTAGTATAAAGGTTTATTAGGGGTGTGGTTTCATTATCCACATCGTGTACTTTGTAAGTGTCCGAGTGATGGCAACATGGGGATGGGCTTACCCAAATTAGTTAAGTCGTAGTCTATGTTTATTTCTGAAGCTCATTAAAAATAAACAAAAATATAAATAAATAGTGTATACTACTCGCACGATTTTTTTTAGTAACTTTAGAATCATTAAGATGTAACTATTCTTATTAGTGAGAACACATGTGTGATGCACATGCTTGTATTAGGCTATTTACCAATACAAAATAATATTTGAAAAAAATGAAACTTTTTGTTTAAAAAAAAAAATCTAAAATTCTTATTTGTACTTATTGCGTAGGTAATTCAAAGAGCTTTTTCAAGTATTTAAATTTTATAAAAATTCTATTTGTATGTTAAAAGATATAAATGTTCAAGGTTTTTTAGTTTATTTTTGAAACAATGGTATTTCTGAAAATATGTAATGATATGCTTAATATTTACATAAATCAGTTTTTTTTAACATATCTCTTGGCAACCTCTCTCTCTATATGTCTGAATTCAGCTCTGATTAACTGATTTCTTTACCGTTGTGCGTCTTTTTTCTCCTCAGCGGCTATTTCTTGTTGGAAATTTTCGTCGGAATCTCATGAATCACTAGTTTACAATAAATTCTATGGAAAGCAAAATCACCAATCAATATGAAATTACCCATACAATCACATAAACAGTCATTGAAGAAAACCACATCACCAAAATCAAAAATCTTATTGCTACCAGGAACAATGTCATCACCAGAAATCACATTCCTCTCCAATTTTTTTTGCTCAACCTATCAAAAAATATACTCACATGAACTTTTCAATCTCAACCCAAAATTTCCTCTACCTTCTCTTCCTATCAGGATGATAAAAATGAGATTTTTTCTTCCTAAAAATCATTTTCTTTACAAACCTATAACCCATATATCTAGTTTCAGGAAGCTCTGTTCTTATATAATTCCTAATCCCCCTTCAAAAGTGCAAGGTTACTACCAAATTTATGCAAAAATCATAACCATATCACTAATTATTGCAAGAAATCCTCTTAAACCACTTTCTATCCTATATTTTTTCCAAATTCTTATAAAAATCTTATAGTTGATCTTCTTACAACTTTCTCTAATTACAATCTTCAATTACCCCCAAGCCTTTGTTGTTTTTGGTATACTAATCATACTACTTTCTATGTCTATTTCTCCAGACTCGAAAGTACGATGATATATTACCAACCTTACTATTTTCCTTTCAGAAACAATTTTCTGTCTATTACATACCATTCATCTTCAAATCATATCAAAAATAAGCACGTTCATGATAATGATAACATTCCAAAACATCTCAAAACAAGATTAACAACCCAGTTTGTATTCTTGTTCCAATATCAAGTTAAAGTATGCAAAAACGAAAAATAAGAGTGCTTTTGTTTCAATCCCCCCTGGGAATTGCAGAATTCAAAATATGAACATCCAAAAAAATAAGAGTATACTATCTGCATCCCTGAATCTTTATTGATGAAAACTATCTCATTGTTTTCCCTTGCGACTCCTTATCCTGCTCGATATTGGAGCTTCTTTTTCCTCTAATTTTCTCTTTGCACTTCAAGTCATTCGAGTTGCATATGGCTTAAATTGTGGAGTAGGGTTTGTTGAAGTACAATTTGGAGTCCCAATTATCCCTTCAATAGGAAAATTCTCAGTAGCAATATCCTCTGCCTTGACCTCCACATTTGTGGCCACCCCCACCTTCTTGAATCATGAGGTATGTTCTCAACCCTGGTGTTGTTGGTAATTCCACAAATCTTCTAGGAATTTCAGCATTGCCACCATCAATTGCAACCGCAAATTCAGCTACCCTAAATCAGCTATTCGTTGTGCCTGGTCGAGGTGTCGAACTCGTTAAAGATATATTCCTTACTTTTCTTACACTAACTAATAGATTAATGATAACCAGATTCGTTCCTAAAGGAGCGTTGAGTCAAAGTTGTCAATTCAAGTTTCTGAAAAAAAAATTAAAAAAAAAAAAGAATAACACAAGAATACTAATATAAGGATGAGAATGATCAAGCTTCTCGGCCACGAAATGTGAGTCAAATCAACATAACTATGTTTCTGCAATATAACCATTACTAATAACCCTAGAATATTTAGTACGCTCAAATATTCCGCAATCTCCTCAAATCACCGGACACGGAAGTGCTCGACTACCGGATTCTACTTATTCGGGCTATCAAGAAGTACACTCTTTAGATATGACTCGATCAAGTGCTTTAGGAACCGTGAGATAGGTTACTCCTAGCTACAAATACAAAAGCTTGACCCGCCTACTAAATCCCATCGTCAATACCCACATATTGCTACTTGTATTAAGAATTTCTAGACAATTACGGGTCGAAAAGTTCTTAATTAGCATTAGAACTATTAATTAATCATATAATTTGCAACTTAAACGATTAAGAAAAAATTGATATATACTTTTAGCACGGTAAAGACTAAGCAATAACGAGATAAATCGCAAGAAAACAAGTTTTTAAATATCAATTGTAATTCGTGTTCCGGACGTCGAAATCGTCCCTAATCAAACAAACTTAGCTACTGGAGTTTATAATAATTGAATTAAAACAAAGAAAACTTGAAAACTGAATACAAAACCAAGTTTGAAACCAAAGCAGTTGCGACATGACGGATAGATTGTGGAAGGCTGGCGGAGATAATTCCTTGCTGCTGACTGGTGGTGTATGGATATTATGTGACTGATGGAATTGTGGTGGTTGTTATGGACGTAAACTGCAGCTGTTATAGGTGCGAACTGGATGTAAGCGGGTGGTGATGTTGGATGTGAAAGTGGTGTTGAAGCTTTGTAGAGGATAAATGAGATAGTGATGTGAAGGTGTATGTAGATGGTAAGGGAAGGGGTTTGTTGTTTCTGCGAAAGGTTGGAGAGGAGCAAGAGCTCCTCTTTGTTGATATACGAACAGTGGTGAGGGATATCGGATATAGCTTTATTTTCATGCTTTTATAGCTCTCAAATTCTACAAATTCGAATCTGATGACAACCATGTTTCCTAGTTACACAAAACTCTAAATCACCCATTAATCTCCACCATTCATCCATCTCACATTAACTCTAAATCACTCATTAATCTCCACCATTCATCAATCTCACATTAATGACAAAAGCTTTCACTCATCACTGAATTCTATGCCAAGTCTTGTTCAATTGTGACAAGTTCGTACCCTTAATTTATTGTATTCAGAAACCCTTCTTAATCTTCTTGAGAACCATATCTCAGAACCATGGCTAGCTGGCAGCTAGAGCTTGGTCGCAAACTTGTTACAACAACATCAAAAGACGGTAGAAGATTTTGAGTTCTAATAGCGCGTTTGGATACCAGAAAAAGAAATGCTTCTGCTTCTCCAGAAGAAGAAATGCTTGTGCTTCTCCAGAAGCAGAAGTCAGAAGCAAAACTATTTTGCTTCAAAAAAAAGTTAACTTTTCAACTTCTAGAAGTCGTTTTGAATTTCGATACCAAACTAACTTCTGGCTTTTTGACTTCTAAAAATCAAAAAGAAACTTTTCATGTGTTATCCAAACAATCTATAATCCATCTAAGACGGTCACACGAAGTCCACTGTATATTAGTACAAGCTACTTTCCTGACTAATTTCTTAGCTCAAACCATCCCCTTGTTTAACTGATTTTTACACCTTCAAATCTAACCCAGAACCACATCACAAACCATCTCCTTGTTTAAATGATTTTTACATCTTCAAATATAACCCATAATCACATCACATTTGAATCCATCTTACCCATATCGAACTCAACCACTAAACCACGGCAAACCCAATGATAGTTCAGGCATTTTGTCAAGCACATTGTGTGTGTAAATCTGATTATTAGAAAAGTAATTATTGTTGATTTATAAGCTCTCCATAAATCATTCTTTGTAATTAATTCAATCATTCAAAAAAAAAACCAATTCAAACAATATAATCATCTCAAACCCAAAACTCATTTTGTCTTTCCGGCCAGACCACAACCAACAGGTTCGCTTCCATTATTCTTCATTGTTTTAACTCATTCACAACTATAGCAACCTGAATTACTTGACTAGAACCTATGGTAGCAACCCTCAAAACCAAATCTTTATTTATCTTGTTATCAATCTCGAGCCATATTTGATGTTAATTCAAGAACCTAACTCAAACCCTTGTTCTTCTATGTTCTTCTCTCGTTCATGATTGTTGTTCAATTATTCTAAAACTTTGCTACAACTCGAAATTAAGAAGAAACCCAAATCCTTATGTGTTCTTCTTAGCTTCTATTTTATCTCATAACACTTCAAGGATCCACAAGAACTAATGGCAGATAATATCACATCTAAAGTTGTTTTCTCGGCTAAAACTGAACTCAGATCTCTTACTACTTGTAACAACAGCTCCGTGTATTCCTCGGATTTGAATCCTTTCTTAATCTCATCGTTCTCAAGCCTTGAACCTATGGACTAGCCGGCAGTGGACTTTGTCTTGTATGAAGAGAAGAAGGAGAAAGAGAGGTCGCGATGAGGAGAAAAATAAATGGGCGCGACCAATCTTCTATTAGGTCTTAAAGAATAGGAGGTGGCCCTTAGTAAAATCTTGTGCCATGTAACAAAAAAAATATATATTTAATCATATGGCTTCCCTGAGACGAATACATTGACCGCTCCAGTAATTCTGTTTTGCACACTTTCTTTCCATCCTTGCTATACTTCGAGACCATCAACACTCAATGTCGATAAACAATCAATTGAGCTTCTATTTGCCCTGTTTCATGCTACACGACTCCAAAGTACCTATAAAATACAAACGAGCATAATATACACTAATTTACAAGAAAAATAGCAAAGAAAGCATAAAAAATTGATACTAATTAATATGTTTTAGACACCTATAGTTGCCAACAAAAACAAGATTCTGATCAGGATCAATCACATCCGTACCACACTACTCGTGAGCCATGCTGGTGGAACCAATCCATATTTTCTGAAATTCATACTCAGAAAATGAAACAAGTATTTTCTTTCCTCTAGGATGATTCTCACCCTTAACCTTAACAACACCTTTACCTTTAAGCCTATACACTTTTGCAATATCTTATGTGTAAAACCTGGAGGACCCGGAGATGCAGGCACCATCGAACTAATTTCATCCCTGTCATATGTAAGATCGAGATATATATGTGGTGGTTTTGGTTTGAGAGTTTTTTCCATATGCCCAAGTATTACTACATCATTATTATCCAAATAATCACTATGAAAATGATTTTTCGAAAGAAATTAAAATATTGAACCTCTTCTACCTGATTCAAACCAACATTTTCCCTGAAGATGTCTATATGTACAACTTTTGTATTCCATTCAGTGTCAATATCAATCTCTGTGAAAAATTCCTCTTCTTGCAACAACTCATGCATTTCATACCCGACCCCATGATGATCAATATACATGATCGCAGCCATGGTTGTGTTGATGATTTTGCTGGTAAAAACTATTCCAATTGTTTTCTTACTAAGAGGGGTTCAGGTCAAAACCCAGAGAAGAGGAAGACGAACAAAGTTGGAATAAATTTTAAGAAAATTGTTAAAATATACTTGAGAGGGATAACTTTCTCGTCCTCTTACGCTAAGGCTATTAAAACCCCTTAGTTTATCTAGAAGAAAGTGTAACGCTTCGTTCCATTAAGAGCTAACAATTACACACAATCCAACTTGCGCCGCTCTATTATCACTAGGTATCATGCCCCTAGTGAAAAGAGATGTCGCTTCACTGGCGTTGTTAGCAAGGGAAAACTGGTGGCTTTTTCCAGCCTCATTCATTTTCCTAATGGGATGGGAACTTACTTAGTCTATCTACACCCAATTTTTCATGATAAGTGATATCTGAACATGTTAACCTTAATCATATCCCATGCTTGTTATTTGTCCCTTGTGAGATATCAATTGTAGACTAAAAGCATGGCCCATTTTTTTCATCTATGCCAGGAAAACTTTTTATACCCCATTGAAAAATGTGGTCATACCATTATTCATCCCTTCATCTAGTTAAGGGTTTAAATTATATATTTTGTACTAACCCCTTTAGTAGGTCCTCCTCCAAGGCTTCGTCGGTATCTTCTATATCAGGGCACACTTACCAGTAAAAAAAAAGCATAAAGTTGTTTTTACTATATCTGTATTAGTAAATCAGACCCGTGATATTGGTCTTGAAAATTGTTGGAAAAAACCCATTGGACAACTAGCTAAACAAATAGAAACCATTTTTCGTCTTTGTACCATCACCAAACTTTTTCCTGTTAAGTTGTTAGTTTTCAAATTAAAGTTTGGATTGGTAGTTACCCTCACTCTCATCTCCTCTTTATTAATTTTCTAGAAATCTACTACTTTCATGACTTCTTTTTCAAACTCAAAACCTTTAACAGGAAACACTTTTATTGAGAACCTTGTAAACCAGATGAATTACTCCCTAAATTTCCCTGAAGTCCTTTGTCCAAAAGTTTTCTTAAACCCTAATTTATTTAAAAATAGAAGGACCTGGGAAAGAAATGGTATTTTATTGGTAGACTATGTAGCAACATCTCTTTTGAAATCAACCATGTCAGCAGATTCATCAACGATAATTGGGAGCTCAACAGAAGAGTTGAGGTGGAATTTTGGAATAGAAGAAGAAATTTCTACCATCTTAGATTAATTGATAATGGGGACTACAAAACTCTTGGACAAGGTGGTGAGCGTGGTTTTTTGGCAAACTTATAATTCTTGTGGAAATTCTCCATTTGGTCCTGAGTTTACCGATGAAGCTGGTTTTTATAGAGTCATGGTTTGGATGCCAAGCAATAGAATTCCCATAAATATTATTCCAGACATCAGAAACATTCTTAAACCAGCTGGAGTGCTCCAAGAAAACAAAAACCTTATAGAAGAGATAGGGAAGAGAAGAGTATGGAGGTCAAGATTACCATTGATGTCACCAAAACTCTAAAGTTTAGAATTGACCCTTATGAATCCCTCACCATCTCTCACTGGCTTGAATTTTCTTATGTTCTTAATGGCATCTAATTCTACAAGGTGTGTAGGATTCTTGATCATCCTCAACAAGTTTGTGAGATTCGCACAAACAATATTAACCTATCACTCAACAAAAAAACATATCTCCCCTTTTACCCCAGAAAACCCTTTTGCAAAAGGAAAATCCCCCATTATAAGTCATTACTGTGAGAGAGTGATGTTATATAATTTGAGGAAAAAATGAAGCATGCTCAAAAGGTTTAATTGGAAAGTAAAATTTAGGAAAGGCTAGGCTCTCAAGAAAATGGTAGAACACCAATTATCTTCTCTGTTGGATCCCCAAGTGCAAATCAGCACAGAAATATCTCTTTACATCCTGATGTTGTTGCCTGTATCTAAACAAACAAGTCTGGGGTAAATGGTAAAAAGATTGTGGTCTTGTTTAAAAATAAAGTTAACCGAAAGATTGATCCCAGAAACTACAACAAACCTGAAAACTCTAGCCAGCCTCTTATTGATATGTCTTCTATTTTGCTACCTTCAAAACCATTTAAGCAAAACAACATCATTCCTCTCCCAACCTTAGCGGAAATCAAGAAAAAGATGGATCTTGAAACAAAGAAAATTAAACTAGAAAAATGGTCCATGAGGAAAAAGCAATCTATCAGTCTTAGAGAGAAAAACAACCTCAATCTGGAGAAAAGCACACATCATATCACAAAAAGGAAAATATTAACCATCCTGATGAGCCAATTATTCAAAACAAAACCAAATTTTTTTGCTCCACCCTGATGTTATCCTCTAAAATTGATGAAGACTCTGTTGTTTCTACCATTAAAAGTGGTGGCCTGATGGACAACTCCAATGACCTTGAGATCACTAGAACTAACATTAAGGTATCTTTCTCAACTTATATATAACCTTTTCCAATATGTTCTTGCTGTTTTTTTTTTTGTGTTAAATTTGGAAAAACATTATCACATTTAGGATCATACTCCTCTGAGGGTGTTTAACTATCCTATTGTGTCATGCTTTTGGGAATTCTTCACTTCCTTAGCATGGAGTTGCCAAGTTTTGGGTCAAAAGGATACAAAAAAATATCTAAATGACATTCTGAATAAATTTGATCCTGATATCATCTTTTTGTCTGAAACAAAGTAGAAAAAAATGGCATCAGTAAGATTATGAGAGATATTGATGTCAAAAGTTTCTGGTTTGTGGAACCATCTAGGGCTATTGGCACTGCAGGTGGCTTTTGCTATTATCTGGAAAGATAACATATCCATTGATGTTATTGACTTCTCCCATAATCATATCAATGTCATTGTTTCAACTGCTCATAACCCTGATTGGCTTATTACTGAATATTATGGCATCCCCTATGATCTTAATAAGAAAACTGAATCTTGGAATATAATTGATCGCATTATAAATGATAATAAACTGCATTGGTTAGTCATTGGTGATTTCAAATTTAGTTTAAATGAGCGAGAAAAATATAGCACTCATCCCATTGATAAAAAGGAAGCTAAGTTTTTTCAAATGAAATTAGTGACTTAGGTCTTACAGACTTGGGTTTCACTAGTTTTCCTTTCACCTGGAATAACAGAAGAATTAGAAATGTTTTTACTGAACAAAGGTTGGATAGAGGCCTGACATATGATTCTTGGATCCATCTTTATCCAAATACCACTATCTCTAACCTTCTTGCTATTGGTTATGACCATCATCTTATACTTCTAAATTCTAATCCCAATTGGTAAAGTGGATCAATTTCTATCAAGTTTTTTGGCCCTTGGCTTTACCATGAAGACTGTAAGAAAAGCATGTATGAATGTTAGAACAGAGAGATGCAGGGCTCTTCAGTTTCATAATAGCCAGAAAATTGAAGGATATTAAGATCAAACTGAAAATTTGGAATAAGAAAGTCTATGGAAATATTAAACCAATATGGAAGATAGCCGGAAAAACTTGGAATGGTATAACACCAATTATTTCAGTAATTACAGAAGTCAATCCATTAGGAGGCTACAAATAAGGTCATATATTGGGAAAACATTGAAGAAAAGTTCTGGAAAAAAAAGTAGAGATCAAAATATTAAGGTGGAGGATAGAAACATCAAGTACTTCCATAGTACTGCTAAGAACAGAATAAGAAGAAACAGAATTGATACCATTCAAGATGCAAATGAAATTTGGATAATTGATTCTGAAACCATTTCCTCTAGTTTCACAAACCATTTCAAGAATATGGCTACCTCTGAGCACATCACCCTTGATTTTGAGATCATTAATCTAATACCAATTGTTATCAATATTCAAGACAATATCATCCTAACTGCCCTTCCTGACACTTCTGAAATTAAAAACATTTTGTTTAGCATGGACAGTAACTAGGCTCCAGGTGGAAATGGTTTTCCACCAGGTTTCTTCCAAGCTAACTGAGAAATTCTGGGGGAGGATATTACTTCTATGGTATAAATTTTTTTCTTCTTATGGTCATACGCTCAAGGAAATGAACTACACCTTCCTTTCTCTCATCCCTAAAATTGACAATCGCCAGCCTATTTTAGACCAATCAGCCTCTGCAATACAACTTACAAAATCATCTCAAAACTTATTGCCCAGAGAATGAAACCTTTACTCAGCAAAATAATATCTCCCTATCAATCTGATTTTATACCTGGAAGACAAATCTCTAACAACATTGTCATTCCCCATGAAATCATCCATAGTGTGAACTCCAGACGAGGGAAAAACGGTGACAGAGGAACTATGAGGATCAAAATTGATATGGCAAAGACTTTTGACATAGTAGATTGGGTTTTTTTACAGTTGTTATGCAAAAAAATAGGGTTTTAGCAAGGTGGTGCAAGATAATTCAGGAATGTATTTCAACTACCATCCTGGTTGTTCTTGTCAATGGTGTGCCAGGTGATTTCTTCAGTCCCTTTAGGAGCCTCAGACATGGTGAGCCTCTCTCTCAATTTTGCCTTAACCGGGTTCGATTAAGAAAGGGCTATACCGATTCATGTTCTGTATGGAAGCACTCTCTATAATTGTTTCCCATGATGATTGGGCCTCGTAACTGGCATAAAAATCTGTAAGACAGCGCATTCCAT
Organism: Papaver californicum; assembly: GCA_023531435.1. Taxonomy (NCBI): domain Eukaryota; kingdom Viridiplantae; phylum Streptophyta; class Magnoliopsida; order Ranunculales; family Papaveraceae; genus Papaver; species Papaver californicum. The sequence continues at coordinate 77,899 of JAJJMC010007730.1, forward strand.
TAACCATCTTCTGTTTACAGATGATTGCATGACTTTTTATAACGCTAATATGTCTAATTGTACTAATCTGGTTACCATATTTAAGATATTCAGTAGTACTTCTGGGCAACTAATAAATTTCAATAGGTCTAGTATTTTCTTTAGTAAGGATACTGATGAAGAGCTGATCCATCAAAGTAGTTATCATTTGGGAGTTCAAATGATAAATATATATGATAAATATCTAGGATCTCCCCTCTTTACTTATAGGAGAATAATCAACTTTTTCTAACCTAGTGTTGACAAACTCAAGCAGAAGTTAGCCAGCTGGAAAAACAGATTCCTAAATCATGTAGGAAGAGCAACCCTTATCAGCGTTGTCACCTCTACTTCCAGTATATATCAAATGAACTGCTTCAGAATCCCAAAACACACTTATCAGGAGTAAAACAAGATCCAGAGAGATTTTTCAGGAGAAAATATCTGGAAAATCAAAAAGGTTACTACCCAAAAATTTACTTGCAAAACAAAGGAGTTTGAAGGTCTGGGTTTCTTCAATATAGAGTTATTCAATAGCTCCATGGTTACTAAGATTGGATGGAGACTCACTCGAGACAAGGATTCTCTATGGTACCAAATTATGTCAGCAAAATACTTCCAAAACAAGAATATTTTAAATATGAACACAACACCAAAGGCAGGAGACTCTTGGATTTGGAAAAACATTCTTCATGGAATTGATAACATTCAACAATTTGGCATATGGCAAGTTGGAAATGGTAACTGCATCAACATTTAGGATGATAAATGGATTTATGATATGAAAATTCAGCTTCACAAACCAGATGATTGTCCAGAGAAACTGATGTATGTTAAACATCTCATAAGTGACGGAGGAGGATGGAACACAAATAAGATCAATGAATGGTTCTCCTTGGAAGAGTCTATTGCTATCATAAACACCAATATAAATCAAGAGGAAGAGAAACAAATTATATGGAGCTTGACTGATAATGGAGATTTTTCTGTAAAGTCTTAATACAAAGTAAAAATTGGCCAAACACTGATATTCTGGTTGCTGACTGGGGAAAGATATGGAAAATGAAAGTGTCTCTCGCGATTCAAATATTTCTGTGGAAATGTGTGCATGGAATCTTCCAAACTATACAAAAACTGCTAGCATATTACATTATATATACCCAATATGCAACATTTGCAAAAGTGGGGAGGAAACCTTGTCATATATTTTCATCTTTTGTCATTTTTCCTCTCAGGTCTAGCAGGGGCTTTGGGGCACAAATCATATTGAGTTTCATAATATGAAAAGTTTTGGGGATTGGCTAAACAGCTAGTTCAACCATAGCAATAACAAATCTCATTACATCTCTACTTATGCAACTGGTTGTTAGTACTTTTGGAAGGCCAGTTTTGATCAAATCTTTCAAAAAATTCAGATGGATGCTCATCAAACTGTCATGCTGATAAAGAGGCATATTTGTGATTTCAACAGGGTTCATACCCTCCAGATCATATCCTGGACAATACTACTACAACAAATCTGACATAGACCAAAATAGAAATTTTATTGCTAAGGAGAAACAAGCTTTTATTATCATTGTCAAAGTCTGCACTCTGAAGCACCAATTTCTATCAACCATCTATACTGCTCTAATGGTTGTTGATTTTTCAGGGGTCTATATTGCAGCTAAAGGATATCTCGGATACCATGGACAAGATGAATACTGGACATGAGCAAAACTAGCATTTCAGTGGGCCAAAGATATGAAGCAGAAAAATATGACAATTGAAGCTGACAATACGGAAACCCTGAACAACTTCACATCTTTATACCAAGACGCGGTCCATAGAAGATTTCCATCCTGCTACCATGCCTCTTACCAAAGCAACAATGAAGATGATCTTTTTGGAATCTCCTTTTCAGTCTAGATGTCGTAAACAAGATTAAAAATTGTGATGTTTTTAACCTTGTGTCCTTTTGTCAAGCACACAATTTACAATTTTTTTGTTTCTTGGTAATGTATTACTTTCAATCTTTTGAACTGTAATCAGGATTCTGACCAAACTATGAACTTTTTAGCAGCTAGTCAGTGCCTTCAGACTTATATCTTTTGTAGGCTCCAGCCTATGTTTTTCTATAAAAAAAATGATATTGTAAATTATTTTTATAATATCATGATTACATCGACTAGAAATATTTTTTTTTATATTAGTAAGATTTTATAATCTATCGTGGAGCTGATTCGAGAAGGCTATAGTCTAAAACAATGATGATATGTGATCCCCAAATTTCATACTTCTCCTGCTCTCAACATTAATTGGAGTGCAACTTCCCTAGACGAAAGATCCCAGTTAGGTAATATCTAGCAAGCTAGGACGTGGTTACCGTGGTTCCTTATACAACATGTATGTGTAATGATTTTTAACACCCATAATTCATGAAAATGTTATGGTTAAAGGCTAAAAAGTGAATCTACATAATAGTCTAAGCCTAAGCGGCTAACCAGCGCCTGTAATTGTGATGCAGTAGCAATCTAATTTTACCTGATAGAGGATGGTAAGCATCTAAGGTCAAATTTATAGGTTAGTGTCCCTAAAGTGCTAATGACTCATTTTTGGGAAATTTATGAAGATTATGTATAAAGTGTGTAATTAAGGTTACATGCAACACACGTATATTTACCAGAGTCACACGTATTTTTTTAATTTTATTTTGGAAAAAAGAAAAGAAAAAAGTCACAAGTATTTCAAGGTAACATTCAATTCACTCAACACTGTTTTATACTATTATACGTAGGTTTTAAAACGGCCAAAGAATGTCGGTATGCAAGAAAGAAAGAACGATAACTTTAATATCCAACGATATCCCTATCTCAATAAGATCACCCAAATATTACAAGTTTGGTTTGACTGATAGGACAAGATTTTTAACGTAAAGGTAAGCATTGATGAGTCAATGTCAACATTTAAATTCTCCACAGAGCTTCAAAATTTCAGAATACTGGAGTAAAAACCAAAAATAATAAACCAAAAAAAACTCTCAAAAACCTAAAAACAAAACTGCAGTTTTTAATTTTGGACGTATTAATTCTGTTTAATACGGAATCAGTGGTTAAAGATTCCATTAGGACCCACTTTTGACTACTTTAATTTGAATTACATGATTATTTTTTATTTAATTTCACATATATTTTTTAAATTAATTAAATGAATCTGAATTATTATTAGGGTTAGAAATTTTCGAAAGGAGACAATTGTCGATTCAGTGAGACAGGCGCAGCTTTATATAAACACAAAACCACGTGTGGTTCGTCCGTCCATTTTGTTTTTGTGCCTCTTTTTTTTTGCCCTTTTGTAGATTCAGATCTCTTTTTCTCATTTTTCATTATCTTCTTCTCTTAAATTTTTTTTTCTAAATAATGTTGTATTGTATATAATAATTTGTGCATAACTTTTACAGATCTTTTTTTTTTTTGGTCATCTGCGTAAGCAGGGAAACAAAGCAAAACAAAAACAAAGAAATCAGCTAGAAATCAATCCAGCATGATCAAGAACAGAAGAGGGGACCTGAGAAATTTACGGAGTTTAGTAGATTACACGCATTATCGGTTTATATTTATCGTTTAGTCTTATACTTGTTTTACTGGTTCACTGTTTTGTAGAAATTTAAAGGAAACCCTAGCTTAAAAACAAAGTGTATTAAAAAATAATTATCTAAATTTGTCAACTCTCTTTTGTTAATTAGTAAACGGATCCCATGATGCAATTGATTAGCGATAACTAGTGTACAAATTCATCTTCAAGGAAAAAGACGTATAAAACTTGTGTCAATAATTGATTCCAGGGAAGAAAAAAAAAATTATAGCCGGATCTGAAAGGAAGTGGTATGCATGAATATGATGGTGTCCAGTGTCAAGTTTGGGAATCTAATTTGCGTGATAGTATTTCAAGCTTTTTCTTTTATCAGTACGCGCTAAATTAGATGAATTCTTTTTTCTTTCTTTCTGCAGCATAATTAAATAAATGAAAATTTCGTTTTTATTGAAGCATAGATAAATTTAATTTTAATTTTAAATATCAAATTGTAAGTATCTCATTCTAAATAAAAAATGTTTACGTGATGATTATTAAGGAAAACAAGTACATCATAATATGAAACAAATACAAAATAAATATAAAATGTACATATATTGTGATTCGAGAAGAAATGATACTCAAAATTATAGTTTGACAAGTTTGATAGATTTTCTTCTAAAAGAAGAGATGCTCTCCTATGACAAATGAGTGATTTGCCCAAAAATTCTTCACGTGTAGATAATAACCCAGAAATCCTAGATCTATTTTTCTGATGAAAAAGAACTTGATCTTGCCTGCGCCAAACTGTGGATTTACTTGTATCCAAGATAACCAATCACGAACAAATTGTTAACTAGAAAGAAACACTACAAAAGTGCATTTAGAATCGCCCTAATATTGATGCCTCTGACTTAGTTAATTTAGGATACATTAGTCCTAAATTTACTTGGTGTTTTAGGGTGAAAACAAATGTACTGCAAAAGAGTACTTTCAGTAGGTTCGAGAGATCAAAATCAAATAGGACGAGCCTAAACCAAAATCACGTCAATAACTTGCTAAATAAGTGAGGAAAGTTGTTCAGTTCGCTAAGTTGTTTAAGTAGACTTTCCAGTATCGAGTCTAGTAAAATAGTAAGTTTAATAGTCATATACCAGTTTAAAATTAACATGGCATAAATTTGGACGTATTTGAAGTCAAGAGTACGCAAGAGTTCTCAAAGACTAAAGACGACAGACTCGATTAAGAACATGCTTAAGATAAGTGTAATGCTAGCAATAGGCTAGAGCCAAGCGGGTTTATAATTTATGCCAGGACGTGTCTTTTGTAACATGTGAAGAGTGGTTGGTGCTAGATAAAGCTAGCACCATAAATAGTGCAACGCCAGCCTTGCACTGGCTTAGGACAGTGGTGGAAATAAGCAGCTTCATCCTTGCGCTAGGGCTGTGCAGCGCTGGCCTGGAGTTTGGTTTGCCTCCTCGAGAACTGGCCATCAGGCCATGACGCGTCCTCGAGGGTTGAACTATTTACCTTTGAGCGTGTCCTCGGGGCTTGATCCTTGTGATGCGGCGCTTCCTTGAGGATCGACCATTGAAACTATGCTGCTTTCTTGAAGATAAATCATTGAATTTGAGATGTGTTCTTAAAAACAGGTTGTTAAGCTGGAATGCATCTTCAAAGATCAGGCATCATATGTTCTTAGGGTAGATATAACTTATTTCTTACTGTGTTGTGGAAATAGATTGATATTGATGCGCATTTGAGACGGGTTCAAGGAATTCATCCATGGAAGTTATGCGACTTGGGACCAGTTCGATATGGCATAAATGTTATATGTAATTAGAGAGACTACGGGATCAATATAGAACACATGTAGCCATTTGTAGAGACTGAATTCTTAATTATATTTTACAATATAAGTAGAAATACAGTTTTTGTATATTTTGACACAAAGCTAGAAATATGCGCGGATATCTCTATGTTTCTGTTGCTGGGAAGATGACGATTTTACAGTTCTAATCCTTGTCAAAAATCCACCATCAAAATTAAGTCCCTTGCTTAGTGAGGAACAGTAATGTTGCACAGTAAGCACTAGATGGTGACAATATACTTTTAGCAATTATATATAATCAGAAATTCAGGAATAGAAGAAGACGTACTTAGTTGTTGTTTCCTAGGACTGAGATATATGTCCCTTATCATTAAACCTAGTTGGGGATAGTAGACGTCAGTGTTCATGTCAGGATCGCTTGAAGAGAAGAGTAGTAGTTACTTGCATCGATAGAGAACACCTGGGATGAAGTTTGGTTGGATTTGGCCTGATTAACATTGGTCCAAAAGGGAAAGAAATTCCATATATACCTCACCCAATAAATGAAGAAGATTATTTCTCTCGAATGTGCGTTTTTCACCAATAATAAGAGTTTCTTTGACCGTTGATATCAGCATCTCCTCCCTTGGTCAGTGCTAGCACTCATCGATAACAACATCAGTTGTAGCTCCGTATCTACCACCAGATGTCGTCAACGTCAGCAATAAATGGTCATGCAAGGTAAGGTTAGGGTTCGTGTTTTTCTACGTGACTTAATGATCACGTTTCCTATACCTTTTGCCATAGAAAACTATCCTTAATTTGCAAGATGATTGTTGCTTGACTAGGGTAAAACTAGGGTTTCCTAGTTTTGCTCGTATGTTATACGTATTTATACGCACACATATCTTGATAACTGGGAATATCACCCTTTTTTTTAAGCAAACCCTATCATCATTGTCGTTCTTCTGAAACAAAGTAATCTTCAACCACAGTAGCAGCAATTACTAGCAGGCTCAACCAGGAAAATTAAAGTTTATGGTAATTCTCTTTTCTTTGGATGTTCTCCTTTTGCTTGCCGATATCGTAACCATCGTCTTATTGTTCGTATCTTGAATAGATCATGACGATTCCTGATCGAAATCATGATTCTGATTCTTCAAGTAAGAAAGCAAGCCATAGAAACAAAAGAGTGAAGGTGACTCCTCCTCAAGAAGTACATTCTAAAATTAACAGTTCCCCTGGGTAAAGTCACAAGGCCTGTACAGGGAATCCCTGCAGTGTGTAAGTGTGCTCTTGATCTCACATTCGTGATAAATACTAAGAAGGAATCTAGGCGCCAAACCAACAGAAGCAACATTCCTGGATGAATGCGAGAATTGAATAAACAAAGTGACTAGAGCAAGGTATGTATGCTGATGGTGTGGCTTCGGATTCTGACGCAGATGATTACTCTTCTGACTGGGAGCCCATAAAACATGAACCCGATCTGTTCTCTCCAAACACAAGTTTAGAAAAACTAGTTCAAGCCGATCTTGAAGTTGAATATGCTAAGGATGCTTATTACGACAAGAAGATGGGTTCTATTGACCCTGCAGATGATGAGGATCCCGAAGAAGACTCGGAGGAACACCCTGATAAAAGTCCAAGAGAAGATTCTGAAATAGAGGATCTTGAAGAAGACCCGGAAGAAGAAGAAGAACATGATTCTGACGAAGAGGGCGACGACGAATATGACTCTAATTTGGATTCCCAAACTTCTGATTAAACCCAGTATAGTTTTTTTTTTCTCGCATTTTTGCTTTCACACTTTACGTATCATAGATACTTTTTCCTTTTCGAGTTAATCATTTTTATGTTCGGTGTGGTCGTTATGATGGAGCCATATTTTTCTTCTAGCAACTTTTATTGTCATTATGATGGAGCAATAGTTTTCTTTTAAAACCTTTTACTGTCACGACGCATCAATATATTCATGTCTTGAGATGACTGAATGAATAAATATATGTTTGTGAACTTGTGAGATATTTCATTAATTTTCGTCATAAAATTTCAGATGTATAGTGCTTGGAAAAAACGATGTGGGATCTTCATACGATGTCCATTTTTTATGATTGACCCCTCTATAATTATTAAAAAAAATTACCACGTCGGTAAGGAGAAAATCCAGGGTTTGAGCTTGTCTAGTGCGTCAAAATGTCCCAACGAAAAAATTCAGGAAGTATCTAAAAATTTCTGACAGTATTCAGATGCGACGTCGTTCACCGTTTCGGGCATAAGTCTTAGATCGTTTATCCTATTAATACGCCATTTTAGTATGTTGTAATAGACATCCATACGAAACTTTTAATATATGACTCATGCCATGATTCTTTACCAATTGCCGCCAGCTTCAGAGTTTCCAGGAGGCAGTGTAAAATTATTTGTGACGCAGTTTTGTGAAACATCTTGCAATGACTTCGGACCATGTAATACCTCAAATATCACTTTATAACGGACGTATATGCTATTTTTGAGTAGGTATATTGAGTTTTATGATTCACACTCGAAAATTTTGTATTTGAGATGTTCTAATCTAATATACATGTAACCTCTCTACTTTTAGGGAGAGATGACTTAAGAAATAAAGATGAAATAGTTAATAATAAGATAGAGATTACCAGGAATTGTAATGTTGATATTATTCTTTTCCAAATCCAGAATCATGGGGTGAGCCTTCCTTGACGCGTCCACCAAGCACGACATTCCATAAGGTGATGCAATTTAGTGGTGTCACAGAACCGTAATAGTTGGTTGTCTTTAACATAAGTGTTAACTCATCCTTGTGATAGAATTCTTTTATATGTGTACATTCCTAATTCAAATAGAATTGTAAAACTCATAGGCAAGGTTGAAAGGTCGTTTGGAGCGTCTTGCTTGCTTCTGGCGAAGCTTCTAGCACTCTTTAGTGCCAAATTCCAGGCTCTTACACAAGAGCGATAGCGAATCCAAAATCCTATGAAAAGTGAACAGACCTTATATCATACTTATAGCCCCCTTTGGTCTCGATTCAGGAATTAATCAGAGCTAAAGTTTCTGTAATCTTTAGTTGATACGGTAGCAGAGGCATGGATCCCCTAAGTCGTTTCATTCCCCGAAGGCCCACACAAAGGAGAAGAAAACCAAAGCCAGGAGCATGGCTTGTACAAACATTTTGAGGTTTAAGATGGGAGAGGTATATTTCTGAGAGTATTGAGTTAGCTTTCGAAGGCTCTCTTGAATTTGAATCTTTGTGTATTTCAGAAGATTTGAGTTTTGGATAAGTGAGTTGGTAAGAGATTCGTAAAGATTAACGTTCTAAAAAACAATGATATTTCTACTTGATTAACTAAATTAAAATCCTAAGGATGCCTATAATGATACTTGTAGGTATTTTAGAGCAATCATAAATACTATATAAAAATAGAGAAAAAAAGGTGATAACAAAGTGTTCAGATATTAAATCTTTGAGCCATTTGCTATGAACAATTGTTGCAATAGGCTCATCCTACATAGTGATCAACTTGTAGTAGCCGCCAATGGTGGACCACAAAATCTTGTAGGTCTTTCCCAGTTGGAGGAGCGACGGCGACTTGATGCCTTGAAGACTAAATCTCCTACCCGAAAAGTGTTTGGTTTGATTGCTCTGGATCTATAGATCTTATTTTCGTAAGGCCGAACATCTTCTTCAGTATCTCTTGGATCATATGTGAGAGAAAATATCTTTGAGAACCCCGGTGGTTCATAAAGGATGGAGATGGCCTCTACCCATCTGTTGAAGCACTGAGACAGATTAACAATCCATTGATAATGACGTACTAAAGCATAATTAAATTTTCCATCAAGGTCTAGTCCCCAATCTTGCGATAGATGAGGATGACTCAAAGATAAGGAAGAAAAATGAGTAAAGCTTCTTGAGTATGTTACCTATTAACATAAGATGATCCACTCTTAGTCGATGTTTGATTCCCTTTCATGGCTTTGAGTAGTTGATATTCCTCTAGGTACAGGGGTGAGTCCTTATCAACTTGTCCCGGTATTCAGAAGGAGGGCCCTTAACTCAAGGTGGAATAAAGGGTTTTCAATAGAGTTGTTTATTGTTTAAGCCATGTAGGTCCCAGGATTATATCATAATTGAGCCTTTCTTTGATGATAAAAGATTGGTGTATTTTTGGGTAAATCACGTTGCTATTGTAAGTGTGATGTGTCCATAAATATTTCTGGACGTCCTTCAGGGTCTCTGAGTGTTGTTGGCGAGCGCGTAGCCTCTTCTCGAGTAGTCCCTGCTGCCTTGAGAGATTTTACGGTGATAACATTGACATCCATACCAATATCAACCAATATTTTTCTAAAAATTCAACATCTTTGAGACGCGCAGTAGTGAAGAGTCCCTGGTCATGCCTTTCATTGTTCATGTCGACCATGTCTTCCAAAGGAGGCTTGATTTGAACATGAATGTCTTCAGTAAAAGGTAGTTAGCGTTTGCTAGACATGATTCTATTAAGAGCGGTAAAGATATCCTTATGCTGATTTTTTGAGAAGTGGAAAATCTCACACATGCGTTCCATTAAGGATTGAATTGTTCGATTAATTGGCTCTCTAGAGAGGGTGAAGCTTCTAACGGGAAAGGGATTCTAGTGGATACCTTCAGTCCCTAGTTGTAACTCCCCTGACTCCATATTTTCTTTGAAGATACGTATCATACCATTGCATTCACCGGTGGGGTGGTTGACGAACCGATGAAAGCAATAATATTTTGGATTTGTCATTTCTTGAAAAGTTGGTGGGCGTTGCACAAGTGGAAGCTTGACGACCCCATCTTGTACCCAGAACTCTAATAATTCAAGGACTTCTTATATGGGGAATGGAAAATCTGGACAAGCAAGGTCTGGTTTTATATCTTGCTCTTGTTGTTGTTGTTGTGGCCGTTATTGTTGTCGCGGTACTTTAGAACGCCATGAGACCAGGTTATCCTCTGGGCCGATATTGAGATCATGGCTAGAGTTGAAGGGAGACGCTTAATTTATAGATCTTGCTGAGATTGAGCTTTTCTTTTGGTTATTTCATTGCTGACAACGCTTATTGATGGTTGAATGGTATATTGTTTGTTGATCAATCTTCGGCTCCCACAGGTATCTCTATGACCTTATTCTCTTGCTGGTCATGTTATCTCCAGTAGGGAATGAGCAGTTATTGCCGACCGCTTTGCGCCTTTATACAACTCAGATAAAGTATGAAAGCATAAATTTTCTAAAAGAGCATGATAAACATGAATCAAATCATTGATACAAAGTTCTACCATTAGTTGATGCCCTATTATATTTGGATCATGAAAATCCATAACTTGAATTTTGAATATCTTCACGTAGTCGTTGGGATGCTCATTATTCCTTTGGAACATCCTTCCCAAATATGACAACCTGATTTGCTTGGAGACAGAAAAGTATTCATTGTAGAAGGCACTGACCATATCTCTCAACCAGGGATGTTGTTGGGAGAAATATTGTTGTACCATGTGTAGGCTTTTCCAATGGGGGATTTTGAAAATTCCTTGAGACATGGCACATGATTGTATTCATATTCTCCAAGTGATTCCAAGAATCGGGATACATGCTAACGGGCATTCCCAGTTCCGTCATACGACGAGAAAGTAAGAAAGGAGTATCCCCTTGGTAGTGGAATCCTATGGACTTCAGGTGGGTAAGGAGGCTGGTGTGGATGAAATAAGGATGAGTCTTCCTTACCATGATTTCACAGGAATCTCTCCAGATCCTCGCAGGTGACAAAATTGGATTGTTGGTTCCTCAGTTGCTGGACGATCATTGATGACATGAACTTCATCGTCCCTTTGAGTTCTTGACATACCATCATCAGTGTCCGTTGTGAGGTTAGTCCTGGATCGCTCCGTCAGGCGATGGCGTCGCTCTGAGAGAGCTGCTCCATTAGGGTCTTGAGACAAGTGATTAATGTTTTCTGAGTGGTAGCCATGTCTTCTTGTAAAATGGCTAGAACCTCATGTCTTTGTATCAGATCGACAATGTTGAGTGGCGTTTAGGTGTTCCTAGTGTTTCCAGCAGTCGTTCACCAGAAGAAAGTTTGGCGGTGGCATCAGTAGCAACGTTGGTATGATATTGGTTAGTAGTGACAGGAATGGCTCCATAGCCACGACCACCAGTATTACCAGAATTGGCATTAGGAGTTGTAACTACTCCAGACCTAAGATCCACCATTTTGAATGATTGAAATTAGATTTTATAATCGAGAGGTTGATCTCTCGCTGTGGTCACCAATTGTTTTACAGTGAAAACAAATGAACTTCAAAAGAGTATTGTAACACCCGCATTCTTCCCATGACGCTTACCCTAGAATGCGATATTGCATAGGATGAATCTTCATCTCGAGCTTATAAAGCTTACTCAGGGATGCATCATTTGGCTTGGTTGCAAAATCATCTTGACATTATGATGCTAGGCTTTTACCTTGCTCAGAGATGCAACATTAGCGAATGTTGCTTATCAGTGGAAGCGTTAAGATGTTACAACATCATTATGCTTGGCCTTTACTAAGGAATGCAACATTAACGAATGTTGCTTACCTGATAAAGCATTATAGTGCTAAGGCACTATTGTGCCGTGATGCTTACTATAAGAAGCATCACTATTCCAATGTTGCTTACCCAAGAATGCATTATAGTGCTAATGCACTATCATGCCGTGATGCTTACTTAAGAAAGCATTACTGACCCCATGTCGCTTACCCGAGAAAGCAATATAGCGATAATGCTCTATTATACCGTGATACTTACTTGAGGAAGCATAACTGCCCAAATGTCGTATTTAAAAATGGCCCAGCAGTAAATGAATATCCTCTCCCCTTCTTTTTATTACTTACAAAAATGCTAGTAAAACATATATATGGAGGAGGTGTTGGTTGGAAGTTTATGATGCTTACTCAAGGAAGCATCACTGATGCTATAAACCTTACCCGAGGATGCTTACTCAAGGGAGCATCAGTGTCTCATGTAGCTTACCCGGGGAAGCATCATAGTGCCAATGCACTATTATGCTTGTCGCAAAAGTGGTGGAAGTTAGTATATGGCAGTCGATGGATGTCTTTTACCTTTCTTTTCCAAACATACAAAAATGTGCTTAAGAGATATATAGGGAGGGGGCCTTGGTTGAATGTGCATGAGCGATAATGCACATTTATGCGATGCGGTGCATACTTGATGCGTAAGCATCAATATGCTTGTAGCTTAGCCGAAAAAGCTTGAATTATACGAAAGCATCATTCATTGGTGTTGCTTACTCAAGAATGAATAATTGCATTGCTTAATTAGTTATGACCAACCTTGTGCATATCTTGTGAAAGTCCATTTAGCCTATACGGGCTAGGATTTTCTTTGACTTGCGACACAAGTTGGAAATAGTTGGTTACGCGGATTTTATATGCATAAGCATATCTTTTCAAAAACGTTTGACCCTTGGCATCGATATTGGCTTTGCCTTTTTTTTAGGGTGAAAACAAATGTATGGTAAAATTGTACTTTCAAGTAGGTTCGAGAGATCAAGCTCGAACAGGACGAGCCTATACTAAGAAATGGTCGTTCATGTCCTTCTTTGATTACAAAGATGGAAAGGATTAGGGGAAGGAAGCAAAGAAGGTTTAGAAATATCAGTATGATAAATAGTATGTGAAGAAGAAAGAATTCTCTAAGAGGAATCGTTAATTGTGTATGTTTTATTTCTCCTAACTTGTTATCTTGTTTTGAATGTATGAGAACTATCTATTTATAGTTCGAATGAGACAAACTGATTTTTCATAAGTTGTGGAAGTTAGGAAGAGGTGGAGAAGGATGATTATGGATATTGTAGTGGGGTGGTGTCCGGAAAGTAAGGAAGACCTGTCAGACCACTACTCCACATCCTCTCAACTGCTCTTTAACCGCCCACTACTTGTTATCTTCTTGTTCGTGAAGGTGGTGTCACCATCCACGATTGTCGTAGACCTCCATACCAATACTCCAATGAGAATCCCCCCATATGTTGTATTTGATATCTCGTGGAAATAGTGGAGTCATAAGCCACTATTGCTTTAATTAAGTCAAGTCAAGTCAAATGACTTGCTAAGTCAGTGAGGCAAGTTGCACGACTCACTGTATTGATAATCATACTGTAGTATCGAGTATGGTAAGTTCAATAGTCATGTACTTGCTTAGGAGTAACATGGCACATTTTATGGCTAAGTATTATCTCATAGGTGACTTAGCATAAGTATGAGAGGCATTTGAGGAAAAATGTTGTAGAGGGCTTCTTAAGCAAGGATACCTACTAGAATTCATATAAGATTTAATATTGGACCCATATTGAGAAGAATGGCGTATTTTTGAGGGGAGTATCTAGTAGAGTAAGTACTAGCTACTTAGCACAAATAGTAATGTGCTAGCTCTTTTAGTATAAAAGACTTATGTGCTAATGTCTCAGGAGTAATACCAATATGCATAACTTCTAGCAAATATCAATTAAACTAGGGTTAGGATGCTAGTGTCAAAGAGGTTCGAAGTTAGCACTTCAATTAAGTCAAGTGTAGTTAGCACTAAAGTGCTAGCGCTCATATGTTTATGGTTATGTCTCTAAGTATAGATGTGCTGGGCCAAATACGTATTGGCCATGGTTGCATTGGAGTACAGACGTGCTTGCTAGAGACGCCAATCCAGGGACGCATCAGACTAGGATGCTAAGTTAGGGATGCGTTAGCTAGAGGTGTGTTAGCTAGAGGCGTTATGACCAAGAGACGTATTCGATCTAAGGAGCACATGGAGAATAAGACGCACTAGGCATGTCAAGGACGCGCTAGGCATACAGAGGCACATTGGCCATTATGGGACGTGCTAGGCTAGACGGGTGATAGTATTTCGGAATACCCTATATAAATAAACCGCAATCGCACGGTGTCTTCAATGCAGACAACGGCAAGTACGGGTCGAACCCACATGGAGCAGGGACAATACTGCAATTAATATCTCAATTAAACTCAGAAACAATATTTTTAGATTTTTAGAAATTCTAATGAACGAGAAAATACTAAAATGAACTAGCTAAAATATACAATGTGACCAAGTAGAGAGGGCACTAGGGTTTTCGGTATTCGCCAATTTGATATATAGAACTCACATTTAATCTCTCAAATTATCGTTTCACCACTATAATTTTCTTCGCTTCCAAGTTGACATTTCTAAAGTATTGCTTATCAATCGAAAAGTATATCCCATCTAATGTTGTTAAGCATGGCATATCAGTTCAAAAGCATAATCAATCAGTAGAACTATCTAACCAATATATAGTTTCAATGAATCAAATATCTATTTGATTGCATACCCCGTCTAAGAATCTAATCCAAACACGACGTATCAAACGGAAAGCATATATGATCAAATCTACTATTTATGCAATAATTAATCAAGCTAACAATGAAGATAAATTACTAAACATTTAAACCATTTATTTATAAATTTTCCATAATCAAAATTGGTTTCTACCCAAAACCCTAGTCACAAAAATCAGTGAGACATGAGAATGGATTTCTTAAATTAGAGAGTAAAGATTAAACCCTTGTTAATGTCTCTTCCGTCTTGTTTTCAGCACCAAACCATTAAACGTGAGAAGCAGATTTTTCTTTGTTCCCTGCGCCCAAATCCAACTGTTCCTTCCTCTTCTCTGCCCTTTTGCGGCGCTCAAAACCCAAGACTTCCCTGACAGAACTTTTCTTCACAGAGAAAAGCAAAGCCCCAAAACCAGCAGAAGCTCACAGCGCACAATCCTATCATCCCCTCTCTTTTTTTCTCTCTGTCTGACTCCTCATTGTTCTCTTCTTTCTTTCCCGTTCTCTCACAAATCACGCTTCCTCTCTAGCCTCTAGTTCCTTCTTCCACTGTACACTTTTCTTCCCCTCTCAGCCGTCACTATCCACCAACCTATCTATCCCCCTCTCTATCAAGCCCAAAAGGAAGACCTATAAGGAGAACCCCTCTCTTTTACGCTTCCCTAGCCTTTTATACTATGATTCACCTCACCATCTGACCTCCACCTTCCGCCTCTTTTCTGTGGTCTAATTTGACCGAGCCATGTCCCCTAACTGTCTCTATCAGTTCAGCCTTTTTCTCCCAAAAGAAAAACCTAATCACCAGTCGTACTTCCTAAACCACAGCATCCAAGTCTCTTCTCCCTCTCACGTGCGTCCATACTAGCCCCAAAAACCAGTTATCCTGATAGGTGCATGAATCATACATTTAAAGTAGTTTCTTCTGACCTTTGTTTGCTATATTTGAGTGAATTATTAGGTATTTTGATTACTTTCGTAGTTTTGTCAGTTTTTCAGGTTACAGTCCGGAACTTCGCAGAATGGAGCTTAAAAGGTAGAATTACCGAGGAGCCAGTAAAACTCTGTTTCAAATAGGCCTTTCACCCACCACAGTGTAGGTACTTTAATTACAAAGCCAATGGTGAAAGAATGAAGTCATTCTGATCAGAATTGAGGAAGATATGGGCAAAGCCCCGAAGTGGCTTATTTGGCCTACGCTGCCAGCGGCCAGGCGCAAGTGCGGCTGAAGCATGATGCGGTAATGTGCTAAGTAATGATTTGAAGGGCTAGAATGGTTTGATGGGCTAGTGGATAGCCTTGGTGGGTTAATAGCTATGTTTTAGACATCATATGGGTTTAGGAAAGGATTTGGATCTGATATACCTTGTTGGAGTGAAATATGGATACTTAGCACATTTCCTAGTTCTACTAGGATTGGCTAAGTGGCTAACTCGAATTCCACATGAAGAAATTAGGCCTTTCTCGTGGGAAGCCTATTGGAGGGGTAGATATAACATATATTGACGTCCCAACGGACTATTGGAGGTCAGGTTCACCACACAAGACTCTAGCACACGAGTTGGCCACACAAAGCTAGCATAGGCGCAGCTATTTTCGGCCAAAAGCCAAAACACAAGAGAAATCGGATTTCTGCCCAAGCTAGGATACGCAACTATTTTAGGCTTTTGTAATAATATGAATAGCTAAGTTCCAGGAGTTTTAAGATACACAATTTGAAATACAATACACGGACAGAAAAAAAGAAGAGGACAGCAAGAAGAATACAGGGACAGACGTACACAGCAAGGAAGAAGAGGCTGCTGGCTACTTCTGCAGCACTTCGGAGCTGTGATCATTCGTCGCA
This sequence comes from Papaver californicum, assembly GCA_023531435.1. Lineage (NCBI taxonomy): Eukaryota > Viridiplantae > Streptophyta > Magnoliopsida > Ranunculales > Papaveraceae > Papaver > Papaver californicum. The sequence goes on from JAJJMC010007730.1 coordinate 94,521, forward strand.
ACTTTTCCGGTTTTGATTTAATTTATTTCTTAATTGTTTTCCATGGGTTTTGGGAAACCCATGATGAGCTAAACCCTTTATATTGGTTAGGGATGTAATCTGAAGCTTAAAGACATGTTTATTAATTGAATGGCGCATATCTCATGATTTCATGTTATTTTTAATATCGTTCATGTTCTACTGATTATAACGCCATGTATGATTGATTGT